>JAJOOR010002641.1:0-57174 GCA_036250505.1 Solanum acaule | reverse complement strand
AGATATTATTTACTTGTATGACTAAGATTTGACAGCACATGCCTTTCTTTCACAGTGCTGTATTTTGTGTTTTGATGATTTTACAAACTATCGTGCAAAGGGACCTAGTCCACAGACAAGTCAACTGTGTGCAAATGTAAGCCTGTACTTTCTGCAGTGGTTGGTAGGCAAAAGAGGCACTACAACGGCAGGCTACCTCGACCAATGGCATGCATCTTAGGTTTTGTCTCTCTTATAAAAGAACAAGTGACAAGATCAAAACCTAATTTTTGCAATCAAGATTATTCACAAAAAACAAAAGTAATTTCAAGGAAGAACATTGTTCATACTCAACAAGGACCTGATCGAGTGTTACAGTGTCTTGAGTTGTTGTTGTGTTTTGTGTCTTCTGCTCTTATATTGTAAATTATACTCCTATCAATGTTATGAAGGATAGTAGATTGTTTCTTCTCTTATCTTTGAAATTTGAGTTGGTGGCTAGAGATAGTTGTGGTGTAGTGTTGAAATCTATATCGACTAGAGTTAGTTGGTGTAGTGGCAATAAAGTTATTGCTTGGTTTTCTTGTAATAGAGGTGTTACAAGGTTGGTAGGATATTTAATTCAGTTATTTACTTGAGTTTGTAATTACGAGTTGCTTGAAGTTAGTGAAGCATTGAGAAATCATGTGAGACAGGTCGTAGTATTTTGCTCCTTTGAGCAAGGAGGTTTCCACGTAAACATATTGTGTCATTTTACTTTCCGCGTCTAACTTACGTACTCTGTTAACTGGTTTTGTAAAGGGACCTGGTCTCTTAATTCATGGTGGACTAGTATAAGCCAACACTAACTTATCTGCTGCATCATTGCCTAGCTAATAGCTTCTTTAATGTAGCTCTGCTGTTGCTCTTGAAATTTATCTTCGCTTTCGTTCACGCATAATAAACAAAAGAGGATAGGTCTTATCATTTGCTTTGTTTAAATCCAAACACTATAATGGCTTTAAAACTTGTGATTCAATTTCACAAGTCATACATCTTTACAGACTCATTGAAGTATAATATTTGTTTCTGCAATGTTGATTTTATTCTCATTATGTAGAAAGTAGAACTTTATGAATATACTACACACATCCCATTATGTAGAAAGTAGAACTTTATTCTCATTAGGTAGAAAGTAGAAAGGTATTCCTTTCCTTTGATAATTGTTCTTTGGTGCCCAAGTCCTCCCAATTTCTATCTTGCAATTGAATCTTTATTTGGTATTTTCTCCTAGATGAATATCAAGAACTAATTCCGGATACTTTAATGCCTTTGGTTCAGCATAGAGCTGCATGATGTGTGAGTTTAGACATATGTTACGAGTTAGAACCTAGGAAAAATGCCTTGTATTTAAGCAGAGAAGGATGAGCTTATTAAACCGAGCTTCAATCCATGCGCCACCTGGCCCTCGGTGATTTCAGGGTTGTAAAAAACATGCAGATGCAGAAAGCATCACTAGATTGACATAAAACAGTATAAACAACAATTCTGCAATTTAATAAATAAAACTCAGAGCACCTAAAAAGGGTCATTTGGTGAGCAAGAACACTTGCACCTCATTGTAATTGTTTTTGAATCATTAGGCAGGACCGGACTACATTATCATCATATAAAAAGGGAAAATGCTCTAATATGCCATCAAACTTTCAGAAAAGACTCATTTATGCCATCCGTTAAAAAATTGTCTCATCTATGCCATTTTCGTTTGAAAAAAGGTTCATCCATGTCATTATTTGTCATAGGTGTCATGAGTCCACTCGATTAATATTTATTGTCATTCAAAAATAGTATCTTTTACTTGCAAAATAACGAATACATTATGAGCACCAAGGATATGCACCTTCAAGCAAGTACATATAACTTTATTGATCGGATAAATTTTCAAAACTCAATTCCATAATAGAGTAAACATGATATACTAGATGAAAAGTAGTACATACATGCACGAATTTTGGAAAAGAAATAGTTCTCAGACTGTTCACAAATAATGAGTGCAAAAATACACAATAAATACAGACCAAATTGCACAGTTCTTTAAGCTATTATTAAGTAGAAAGAAAAGAATTCCTACTTCTACAAACAGCACATAACACCAACAAATTGAAGTGGCAGCTGTGGTGTCATGAATAACACAATACACGTAATAGATACTCTTTGACTTTAGGCTACAGCTGTCTTGATCTTCTGAAGTCTCACATACAGTGCGGCAAGAATAGAGTCAACTTCACTCAGCTCTAGACTGCCCAGCTCGGGAAGACAAGATAATGCCAACAATAAGCCCATAAAGAGCCAAGGCTTCAGCGAAAATGAGAATGAGGATCATCCCAACAAAAAGCTTGGGTTGTTGTGCATTAGCCCTAGAAAATGATTGTTGTTCAGTACACAAATAGGAATCATTTATAAAGCTACGATCAGCTTGACAACAGAAATACAAATAAGCCATCCCAACCAAAGTGAATAGAATGGATCAATCCTAAGCTGAATATGTAATAACTAGCCTGCAACAGTCATTGTATTGAGTGTTTGGTCGTTATATGCCATGCATAGTTTAGGCAAAGTCATATAGACTTGAGAATAAAAGGTAAAGAATTTAAACAGTTTTAATGGGTGAGAAGTCGTTGTATGTTTTTTCTCCTAATATGTAATAGATATTACCATAAGCTGGGAACAATAACTAAGCATGAAGAGTTGACGAGTGGCTAAAAGATATGGAGAGAAGGAATCCTAGGGCAGAGCAATGAATGAAAGGCACCCATTCTGTTAAATATACCCCTACTATATTTCAACTATATTGACTGCAAACATGCACCTTCATCTGGGACAGTTTGCTCTGCAAGTCAACACCTTAGACCACAAAAATTGCAATATTCGAAAAAACCCATTGAGCCCTAACTAACCACTGGGATTGAAATGCAAGAATGTTATTGTCTTTTTTATTCACTTCCCACTTTCTTAGGAGAAATGCTTCTACAAGACTTCAGGTCTCTCTTTAATTTTATGTCACATAAGTTTCCTTTTTCAGGAATACAACAACAAACCCAGTATAGCCCCAAAAGTGGGGTTTACTTTTCAGTGATGTCACAAAATAATCAACCAACAGGTTATGTTAACAGCTATCCCCTGACTGATACAGGATGAGACTAGTGCTTATCTTTGTTTTTTAACTTAATGGGAAAACTAAATCTGGACGGACTGGAAAAGGTCAATGAATTTTAACAGCAGCTTGAAACTGCAAGAAAAAGGAGAGAAGTAACAGCACACATTGTCTCTAAAATTTATTTTCTAAGAAGAGGGAAAAGCAGAACAGAATAATCGTAAATAACACTCCTACAAGTCCTGGCAATCATAGAAAATGAAGCTGTTATTTTTTGACAACTTTGAGATTCTAAAAAGTAGAAGTTGTCACATGTTACCTTTTAAGTAGTATATATTCGAAAGGGGAGCAAAAAAGAGGAATGGTGTTTTTACATATAAAGCATACACCAGCACTTTGGAACAGCCGAAAAGATAGTATACATCTTTCGAGAAAGGAAGAATATTATTGACCTAAGCCAAACAAGAAAAGGCGATCTTTGAATAGTGATCCCTAAGTTTTCCAAAGCAACAACTAAGAAAATACAAATGCAAGCCCCTCAAGAGTGCATGAGATTAAATTGCCACACAATATACCTTTTGACAAGTTATAGTAATTTAAGATGTATTACAGGCTCAACTTATGGACAAACATTTGCACCCAAGGGTGTGGCCCAGTGGTCAATGAAGTGGTTGAGAATCCTGAGGTCTCAAGTTCAAAACTCAATGGGGACAAAAAAACACTAGGTGATTCTTCCTATTTGTCCTAGCCTTGGTGGATAAAGTCTAAGTTGCTCGGACTCTTCACTTTTGGTGCTACACCCGTGTTGACACGACATGGGTGTGGGTGTGGGTGTGGGATCCTTGTCTGATTTGGTCAACCAATTTTGGGTACTTTGACCAAAATCGATGGGGAAAGTCTGGACAGTTTTAATGATTTCTGTAATCAATACAAAAGCTAAGATGAAATTGAAGAAAAAGAAATATTTTTATATAGAAATTTCTATGTCACTCCTTTTCCTTTAATCTCCTTCCAGGATTCTCCTCAAGTTCTCCACATAATATCTCATAATTTAGGTTTCATAACTCTATTTTTGGATATTTTAATTATTTTTTGGCAAACCCCACATCCGTATCCATACATGGATCCATATCTCCGATTCTTAAAAATTAGATCGTGAAAGATCCGACCTCCAGATCCGCACCCATATCGAACACATGCACCCGAGTCCGAGCAACTTAGGATAAAGTTACTTGGTACCTGTTGTTGGTGAGAGGTGGCATTGTTGTTGGTGGGAGGTGGCATGTATCCAGTGGAATTAGTCGAGGTGCACGAAAGTTGGCCCGGACACCACGGTCATCAAAAAAAAAACTTATGGACAAACATTTCATTTGAAAATTTGAACTTTCAAAACCAACATAACATTTGAATATGTTGCTTTATCACCTTCTAGTCATGGTAATGTTGAACTTGCAAAACCAATATAACTTTGTTCTACACTAGAAAACTAGAAAATAACTTGTGGATGACAAATGTTCCCACCATCAAAGGATAATGGTACACAATGGCTAACTAAATATTTAATAACTAAGAAATAACAAACAACTGCATATATTCCAATTCATGTGGTACTATTTCCTTAATAGATCATTCCAAAAAAAAAGTGGTGCCTTTCTATAATCGGAAACAATTTAATTTTGAATTTCTCATATGATCCTTAATGGCATGATATAACCATAAAATGGTCATGGCAGGTTTAAAACCAAAAGTTCCAAGTCTTTCTGTCTTTCTTGAACTTCATGATGAATCAAACTCTACCACATAAATTGGAACGGAGGAAGTAAAATAAGCAATTTCGAAATGGAGTCGGTATATATGCACATGTTTGCTAGAATTTTTCATTCTTGTCATTCCTACTTTTTAAGAACTGGTGAAAAGAATACAGCTCGTCTACCTTTTTCATAGTTACAGTTTTTTATGACTGAGATTGTTGCAACTATGAAAGTCAGAGACAATGGGTCCTCCACCTAAAAACAAGATTTGGTTCAATAGTTAGGTTTTGAACTCGTGATACATGCCAATGATAAAACCATGGAAAACTTTCTAATAGTTATAGTACTCTCTCCATTTCAATTTGTTTGACCTACTTCTCTCCATTTCAATTAGTTTAACCTACTTTCCTTTTTAGTTTGTTTAAATAAAGACTCTTTCCTTTTTTAGCAACTCTTTAGTTTCAACTTTCCACATGGAATGTTTATGACCACAAGATTAATGGAAATTTTGGTACATTTGACATATCTTAATTTTATACCACAAGATTCAAAAAAAATATTTTCTTAAACACACTGACTACTAGATGACACCCTTGGGTGCAATAATTATACTATTACTACATATTTTGTATTTACTTGCTGCTCATCGCAAATAAAAACACAAATTGCTTCCAAGATAATTGGAGTTGGTAGTATACTCAGTCGCTCACGTGGTAAGCACCCTCTACCTTCAACCCTAAGGTTGTGAGTTCGAGTCACCAATGGAGCAAACAATATACTCCTCACTATAAATCATCATTTAAACATGTGTTAATCCATAATTTAAAATTTTAGGTTCTCAAGCATAAAAAACAAAAGATAATGCTATCTTTCTTATTCAGAATTATTGTCTGATATACATTATCAGCACAGTGTGATTCAATTTAGTTGTTGCGTTATACGGAAGGGGATCTGAAATTAAGATGGAGAACTGAAGAATTAAATTGAACCTTAATTAAAATTACCAAGCAACTATGTTCTCTATCTGAACTCTTTATTTTATTAATTTCAAAAGTTCCCTGCAGATGGTAGAATGCAATTTTCACAAATCATAACATTGCGAAAACAAATACCAAGGCATCTCGATTACATTCTACTAGATCAACTCTCATTGGAACTCTAGTTCCAACTGCTAAAAAGATTCTCTTTTTCTTTTTCTTTTTGTAAAAATGCTCGACAACTAAAAGTTTATTCTCTCCATGTTACTAAATAACGAACAGTACAAAGACCATCTATCAATTTGTCCTAACAGCACAACACTAAAAATCAATGTGGCGGAGTTCTTCACATATGATCTTTCACATTCTAACAATTCAATTCATATTCAACAGGCACTAGCAAGCAAAGAAAGAAAAGGACAAGGAACCAACAAAAATAAATAAAGGAATCAATACCTAACACCAGCATCTCCAACAATACCAATAGCCATTCCAGCAGAAAGGCCAGCAAGACCACAAGCAAGTCCAGATGAGAGATGAGCATAGCCATCAAATAGGTAATACGACTTTGTTTTGGGGTTAATCCCAGTACTGATGATCACAGCAATAATCAAGCCATAAATACCTAACACACCAGCCATAACAACTGGAACAATTGATTTCATTACCAACTCCGGCCTCATCACTCCCATTGACGCCACTCCAACACCACTCTTTGCTGTTCCATAAGCTGCCCCCATACCTACAAATTATTCAAAATAAAATTAGATTTGTGATCAGTTGCAAATAAGCATAAGATGAGCTAGGTCGCTTCGCATAAGATGTGCTCGTATCTCCGGCAAAGACAGATCCAATATTTAATGCTTATAGATGCAAAATCTCACTGTCTTAAACAGTCATAACAGGTACAGATTTAATAAAATGATATAATTTTCAATACTGTTCAGCTCCATATATAAATCAAAAGCAACACATTGAACTACTAGTAATAAAAAAGCAACGCTAGCATAGCATAAGGAATAAAATATGACAAGAGGCCGATCGGAGATTTCAAGCTGGTAGATGCAAAGAACCAGCAGCAGTGCTAACATTATTCAAACGATTTCATGAGTTGACTAGAAGACGAAATTCAAACATCAGCTGCCATGGACTCTGCATATCTAAGGTAGAACTTACATGAGAACACGAGGGCAGCGGCAGCACCAAGGAAGCCGAAGAAAGGAGCAGTTTCATCTCCGGCAAAGTTCGACATTGTGGTTAAGATTTGGATCTGAGAATTTTGAGTTTTGGAGCTGAATAGATCTTTCTCTCCTCCCTCACGCTGTGTCCATTGATGGAATAGTTGATAACTCGGTCATAATGGGTTTGGGCTTTCCAGGCTATTTTGGGCCGATTGCACAACTTCGGATCTTAAGAGGGGATAACATTCAACACCAAACTATTTTGCACAATTGTTATACACCAAACTAGTCTAGAGTTATTCAAAAAGGTGTTTTTTTTTTTTGAAAAATTACCTAAATATACATTTTATTTTATCATAATCTCTAAAATTTCCTACCATTTAAAAAAAAATTCAAAAATCTCCTCTCAGATACATCACTCCCCTCTCGCTAATACATATCTATCTCCCTCTCGGATACATCCCTCCTTTATGTATCTGGATGTGTATTGATGTATCCGGAAGTCCAGTGATGTATCCGAAAGTCTAGTGATGTATCCGGAATCCATAAATTTTAAGGGATTCTTGTAATTTGGAAAATAGTAGAGAAATAATATAATTAACTCTTTTAACACTATGAGATTTATGTAAATTATACTCTCTCTTTTTTTTCATTATTTCCATAGTACTTAAGCTATATTTGTAAAAAGAACATTAAAACATGGACAAAAAGTAAGTGATGACCCAAAAAAGGCAATTTGGGCAGACAATCAAAAAGTTTGAAACTCAAATTTCAAATTGGCCCATTTTGCCAAATGCTTGTTCATTCAAACCAGAAGTCATCAACACAAATATTTTTTTTGAGTGGTCCTTAATTTTTTTTCCGTCAAATTAGAGGTCTTAATTTTATTTTTTTAGTGCTTTAAGTGATAAAAAAGAGAGTCGAAAATATCTTTGACATCGAAAAAAACACAAGTTATGCCTGACAAGTCATAATCTAATTTCTACAGAATTTCTGTCAATAGAGGCAAAAATTTAGTTTCAAAATGTTATATCTTAAGAAGTTCATAACCCATTAGTTCTATTTTACAAAAATATAATTATGCCTTAAGAAGCTCATAACCTACGAGTTATGTTTTTACAAAACTTAAATCGATGGAGGCATAAATTCAATATCATAACAAAGTTATGCCTTAAAAGACATAACTTATTCCTACAAAACTTTTACCAGACAAGGCAAAAGTTCTCTAAACTTATGTGTTGCAAAATTATGTCATAGTTAAAAATATTTTGGCTCACAAATATTTCATTAAATGAACAGCATGGATAAAAATTAAAGACTACCCCAAAATCCATGCAAAAACTTCCCAAATTTAGTCCCCAACTCAATAAGGCTATGCGAGTGTCCCAAATTTACCAGTCCCTTCGTTTCTATTTATATGTTTTCCTACTAAAAATAGATGTTCTTTAATATTTGTCATTTCACAAAATTAATCCATAAATGACATTATTCTTTCTATTTTACCATTGAGAGTTATTAGCACTTGAAACTTGAAAGTATGTATTTGACCAACATAGAAAAACAAAGTAATTAATTAATGTTCATTGGTCAAATTAATTAATCAAAATAAATTTAATTCATGTTCATTTATTGAAAATTTGACTTCAATAGAACACTAAATAAAAGTTGGTAACCTTACCTAATTTCTTAAGGAACGTGAAACCTAAAATGATGACAACTAAATAGAAACAGAGGGAGTAAAACCATATTCTAGATCAATCCAAGATACTGTCCCAAACTGTAAGTCATCAAACTCTTTTATTGTTTTGAACTTGTTCTATATTTTTCTTTAAAATGCATTGCCTTTAAATAATGTGATGCAATAGCAGAATGAATTTAGTTTGGCTGGTGCCCTCTCAGTTTATGTAACTGAAAATCAAAATAAGAAAAGTGTTCATAAAAGAATCAGATGGAATCTGTTAATCTATGAGAAGGATTAGCATAGGAAGACGGTAAACAAAACTGGAATTTGTGTCCAACTTGACTAGCATGTGAAATTAATAGGTCTACGATCATATAAGGAGACAACAACGTGTCACACAACTCTAATACCCTTCGATCTGCATAGCCCATGTTTAAACAATTGGAGTGTTAATGACATAAAACAAGAACTTAACATTGTGATACACAACAACAAAGCCGGATTTAACTATAATATCATTTAAAGAAAATGAAAATTGGACTGGATTAAACTTGCAAAGCTCTTGTGAAATTGTCTATTGCTGTTTTCAGGTTAGGAAGTAAAATAAAAACTTCCAAATTAAGTTTAAGATATTCAAGAAAAAATATTATTCGCCGTCTGTGGGGATCGAACCCACGACCACGTGGTTAAAAGCCACGCGCTCTACCACTGAGCTAAGACGGCTCAACTGATACGAAATTGTCAACACTATAATATATATACGTATAATAATCCGTAATTGTTTAAAATATACGAACCACATAATTATAATAAGATGACTATTCAAGATATCCTAATCCTATTATAGGCGAAATAACAAATAGAAAATATCTAACTTTGAAGTATCACAGAGAAAAACACTAAATTGAAGTTATTGATTCTTTCTTTCGCATTGTTGGTGAAATAAAGGTGTGAATCGAACAATTAACAACTCTATTAATGAGGTAGTTTTAGTTTCATTTTTTGTATTAATATTTTAACTTTTCGAAATTTTATTTAAAGTATATTAAATAATTGTCACCAAAGAAAAAATATAACTCCCTAAATATATAACACTAATATGTCATACAAAGTTGATGTTGAGTTCTAAATCGTGTGAATGGAATATGAAGAGTTGTGACTTTCATGAAGAATTTTGAATTGAATGAAAAGTTGCGATTTTTATAAAAAAATGTGGCTTTTATGAAGTTGTGACCTTTTTGAAGGGTCGTAACTTTTCCAAAGAGCTGTGACCTTTTCGATAAAGCACAATAAACATTTGTCCACAATACCCTTTATTGTCTATAAATAGAAGATTTCCTCTCATTTTACAATAATGAAATTTTTGAAATTCTTCTCGTGATATTACTTTCTCATACTTATGAATAGAGTAGGTTAAAAATATGAAAGTAGAATGTCAGCACAATATGTTGGAGTTTGAAACTCTAGAATCGATTTATGAAGTTTGAAATAGACACGTTAATGAAATAATAATAAAATTTTAAAACAAGTATCATATGTGAAAATAAATAAATAAAAGTATTAAAATATATATTAGGAGTGAAATAAATACGTATATTATTGAAAAAGAATTAGTTTATTCATGCTACCTATTTCAAAATCAAGGACAATTTCTTGAATTTTTAACTTTTAAAAGTTAAAACTTCATGATTATGTTATAGAGTCCAAAAGAGGTACCGTGAGTAAAATAATATGATAATGGTATGCCTCTTTTAATCGACAGAACAATGTCCTGAAGTTTTAACTTGTAAAATTTGAAATTTCATTATTTTGTTATAAAGTTCAAACACGTCTTATTATAAAATTGTCGTATTCATTTGAAAATACTAAATTGCATAATAATATATTGAAGTGTCGCCTTTAAAAATTTTGAACTCTAATATGTTATAATAAAGTTTTACTCGTAAAATTTTGGAAATCTAATAAACTATAATGGAATGTCTCCATATTTTAGGTAAGAGTATTTTGTCCCTCTTTTTTTTTTGGGTTATATTAAGTAATGGCTAAATGCTATATAGTTTTGAGATCTTGGTTAAAACTTAAATGTTGTCCCCACTTAAAATCCGGACTTGTGCGATCGGCCCAAAATAGCCTCGAAAGCCCAAACCCATTATGACTGAGTTGTCAATTATTTCATTTGCTTCAACACCAATCGTCACTGCGTGAGGGAGGAGAAAGAGATCTATTCAACTCCAAAACTCGAAATTCTCAGATCCAAATCCTAACGAAAATGTCGAACTTTGCCGGAGATGAAACTGCTCCCTTCTTCGGCTTCCTTGGGGCCGCCGCTGCCCTCGTCTTTTCATGTAAGTTCTATCTTAGATCTGCAGAGTCTATGGCAGCAGATGTTTGAATTTCGTTTTCTAGTGAACTATATTTACTTGACATTGTTTGAAGAACGTTAGCGCTGCTGCTGGTTCTTTGCATTTACCAGCTTGACATCTCCGATCGGCCTCTGATCATATTTAATTCGTTATGCTAATTTGCTAGTGTTACTTTTTTATAACTAGTAATTCAATTTGTTGCCTTGAATTATAAATGGAGCTTTATCTCAAAAAAAAAAAAGATTATCTCAAAAATAAATGGAGCTGAACAGTATTGAAAATTATATCATTTTATTAAAACTGTACCTGTTATGAGTTATGACCATCTAAGACAATGAGATTTTGCAATCTATAAGCTTTAAATATGCGATCTGCCTTTGCTGGAGTTATGAGCACATCTTATGTGAATTGCCCGAGCTCATCTTATGCTTATTTGCAACTGATCGCAAATCTGATTTTGTTTTGAATAATTCATTAGGTATGGGGGCAGCTTATGGAACAGCAAAGAGTGGTGTTGGAGTGGCGTCAATGGGAGTGATGAGGCCGGAGTTGGTGATGAAATCCATTGTGCCAGTGGTTATGGCTGGTGTGTTAGGTATTTATGGCTTGATTATTGCTGTGATCATCAGTACTGGGATTAACCCCAAAACAAAGTCGTATTACTTATTTGATGGCTATGCTCATCTCTCATCTGGACTTGCTTGTGGTCTTGCTGGTCTTTCTGCTGGAATGGCTATTGGTATTGTTGGAGATGCTGGTGTTAGGTATTGATTCCTTGATTTTTTCTTGGTTCCTTTCCCTTTTCTTTCTTTGCATGTTAGTGCCTGTTGACTCTGAATTGAATAGTTAGAATGTGAAAGATCATATACGAAGAACTCCAAGACATTGGTTTTTTAGTGTTATGCTGTTAGAACCAATTGATAGATGATCTTTGTACTGTTCATCTTTTGGTATCATGGAGAGGATAAACTTTTAGATGTCAAACATTTTTTACAAAAAAAAAGGAACTTTTTTAGCAGTCGAACTAGAGTTCCAATGAGAGTGGATCTAGTAGAATGTAGTATGTTGCATCTCGATAAAGATGCCTTGATATGTGTTTTCACAATGTTATGATTTGTGAAAATTGCAGCCTATCATCTGCAGAGAACTTTTGGAAGTTAATAAAATTAAAAAATTCATATAGAGAACATAATTGCTTGGTAATTTTAGTTAAGGTTCAATTTTATTTTTCAGTTCACCATCTTAATTTCAGATCCCCTGCCTTGTATCGCAACAACTAAATTGGATCACACTGTGCTGATAATCTTTATCAAACGATAATTCTGAACAAGAAAGATAACATTATCTTATCTTTTATGTGCTTGAAAACCTAAAATTTTAAATCATGGATTAAGAGATGTCTAAATGATGATTGATAGTGAGAAGTATATTGTTTGCTCCATTGGTGACTCGAATCCATAACCTTAGGGTTGAAGGTGGAGGGTACTTACCACTTGAGCAACTGAGTATACTACCAACTCCAATTAGCATGGAAACATTTTTTTTTTTTTAATTTTAATTATCGCACCTAAGGGTGTCATCTAGTAGTCAATGAAGTGAGAAGAATCATGAACTCTCAAGTACAAATCCCAAAGGAAGCAAAAACCACAAGGTGATTTCCTTCCATGTATCTAAGCTTTGGTAATCTAACTTATCTGGTACTTGTGTTCGTAGGAGGTATCAGGTACCCAATGGAATAATCAAGGTGTGTGCAAGCTGACATAGACACTACAATCATAAAAAATATACTCCATCCATTTCAATTGGTTTTCCTATTTGGACTTGACACGAAGTTTAAAAAAATGACAAGAACTTTTGAATCTTGTGGTATTAAATTAAGGTATGTCAAATGTACCAAAATGCGCATTTATCTTGTGGTCTTAAACATTAGATGTGGAAAGTTGAAATTAAAGAGTTGCTAAAAAGGGAAAGAGTCTTTTTTTAAACGGACTAAAAAGAAAAGTAGGCCTAACAAATTGAAACGGAGGGAGTAATATAATTATCAGAAAGTTTCCCCATGGTTTTGTCGTAGGCATATATCACGAGTTCAAAACCTAACTACTGAACCAAATCTTATTTTTAGGTTGAGAAGGATGGTGGGGAGGACCCATTGTTCCTGATTTTCGTAGTTGAAACAACAAATGTCTCAGTCATGAAAAACTATAACTAAGAAAAAAGTAGACGAGCTGTAATCTTTTCACCAGTCCTTAAAAAGTAGGAATGAGAAATTTAAATATTCTAGCACCTTAGATCTTTAAGAATAAGTAAAACATGTGTAATATATACTTACTCCTATTCCAAATTGCTTATTTTACTTCCTCCGTTCCAATTTATATGGTAGAGTGTGATTCATCATGAAGTTCAAGAAAGACAAAGACTTTTGGTTTAAACCTGCCATGACCATTTTGTGGTTATATCATGCCATTAAGGATCATATAAGAAATTTAAAAATAAATTGTTTCCAAATACTGAAAGGCGCCATTTTTTTTTTTGGAATGATCTATTAAGGAAATAGTACCACATGAATTAGAATATATGGAGTTGTTTGTTATTGCTTAGTAATTAAATATTGAGTTAACCATTATCCTTTGATAGGGGGAACAATTGTCTTCCAAAGGTTATTTTTTGGTTTTTAAGTGTAGAACAAAGTTATATTGGTTTTGAAAGTTCAACATTACCATGACTAGAAGGTGATAAAGCAACATATCGGATGTTATATTGGTATTGAAAGTTCAAGTTTTCAAATGAAATGTTTGTCCATAAGTTGAGCCTGTCATACATCTTAAATTTCTTTAACTTGCCAAAAGGTCTATTGTGCAAGCATGCACTCTTTTTTTTTGATGACTGAAATCTCATGCACTCTTGAGGGGCTTGCATTTGTTTTGTTATTGTTGCTTTGGAAAACTTAGGGATCGCTGCCAAGTCGGACAGAACTACTATTGCTGCATGTCTTGACTATTCAAAGAATGCCTTTTCTTGTTTGGCTTAGGTCAATAACATTCTTCCTTTCTCGAAAAATGTCTTACAATCTTTCCGGCTATTCCAAATTGCTGGTGTATGTTTTATATGTAAAATCACCATTCCTCAATTTTTCTTCCCTTTTAAATATATATTACTTAAAAGGTAACATGTGACAACTTCTACTTTTTAGAATCTCAAAGTTGTCAAAAAATAACATATTCATTTTCTATGATTGCCAGGACTTGTAGGAGTGTTATTTATGATTATTTTATCTTGCTTTTCCCTCTTAGAAAATAAATTTTAGCGACAATGCGTGTCCGTTATTTCTTTTCTTTTTTCTTGCAGTTTCAAGCTGCTGTCAAAATTCATTGACCTTTTCCAGTCTGTCTAAATTTAATTTCCTGATTAAGTTAAAAAACAAAGACGATAAGCTAGTCTCATCCTGCATCAGTCGGAGAATAGCTGTTAACATTACCTGTTGGTTGATTATTTTGTGACATTCCTGAAAAGGAAACCCCTCTTTTGGGACTATATGGGGCTTATTGTTGTACTCCTTGAAAAGAAACTTGTGTAAAATAAAATTAAAGAGATACCTGAAGTCTTGTATTAAGCATTTCTCCAAAGAAAGTGGGAAGTGAATAAAAAAGAAAACAATATTCTTGCATTTCAAACCCAGTGGTTAGTTGGGCTCTATGGTTTTCTTCGAATCTTGCAATTTTTGTGGTCTAAGGTGTTGACTTGCAGAGCAAACTGTTCCAGATGAAGATGCATGTTCTGCAGTCAATATAGTTGAAATATAGTAAGTGTATGTTTAACAGAATGGACGCCTTTCATTCATTACTCTGCCCTATGATACCTTCCCTCCATATCTTTTAGCCACTCGTCAACTCTTCACGCTTAGTTATTGTTCCCAGCTTATGGTAATATCTGTTACATGTTAGGAAAAAAATGTACAACGACTTCTGGAGATTTCCCATTAAAACTGTCTAAATTATTTCCCTTTTATTTTCAAGTCTATATGACTTTGCCTAAAGTATGCATGGCATGTAACGACCAAACACTCAATCTAATGACTGTTGCAGGCTAGTTATTACATATTCAGCTTATGATTGATCCATTCTATTCACTTTGGTTGGGATGGCTTATTTGTATTTCTGTTGTCAAGCTGATTGTAGCTTTATAATTGATTCCTATTTGTGTACTGAACAACAATCATTTTCTAGGGCCAATGCACAACAACCCAAGCTTTTTGTTGGGATGATCCTCATTCTCATTTTCGCTGAAGCCTTGGCTCTTTATGGGCTTATTGTTGGCATTATCTTGTCTTCCCGAGCTGGGCAGTCTAGAGCTGAGTGAAGTCAACTCCATTCTTACCGCACTGTATGTGAGGCTTCTGAAGACCAAGACAGCTAAAGCCTAAAGTCAAAGATCTATTACGTATTGTTATTCATGACACCACAGCTGCCACTTTTGGTGTTATGTTCTGTTTGTAGAAGTAGGAATTCATTTTTTTTCTACTTAATAATAGCTTAAAGAGCTGTGCAATTTGGTCTGTATTTTTTGTGTATTTTGCACTCATTATTTGTGAACAGTCTGAGAACTATTTATTTTCTAAGATTTGTGCACGTATGAACTACTTTTCATCTATATACTACCATGTTTATTCTGCATCTATGGGATTGAATTTGAATATTCTTTGATCAACAAAGTTATATTTGGTTGGTACTACTTGAAGGTGCATGCTTATACTTGGTGCTCATATATTTAGTTGATATTCTGGATTTTGTTAAGTAATTTTGAGCTGGACAAATTGATCAAGGTAGTCTAATCTGGTCTGGTTACTAATAAAACTCAAGAGATCACTGTCTTAACTTGATTTGTTTTTGGCCTCAAGTTTCGATTTTTCCGTCTCGTTTATTACTTTGGGTCGAAATAAATTATTCTTCAGTCGGTTTGTTACGATACAAGATCTGTATTTGACCAACTTAGTATATTGGTATTCAAATTTAAGTTTTCCATGGTCAGACTCGTGTGACACAGTGCAGCATGAGTGACATATATTTTTAGTGGTTGATTATTTTGCAGATTATATGCATCTCATTTTTTCCCTGTCAAATAGTTAATCTTTGTTTTGGAGGGCTCAAGACTTGAAAAAGGATAAAGGAATGCCAAACAAACAATTTGGCTATACTGGGGAGTTCAAAATGTTTTGTTTGGGTTAATGTTGGAGTAACGTGTTATGAGTTCATTAAAATTCGCTATAGCTCTGCAAAGATCGTTAGGGTCATTGAGTTCGAAAAATCATTATTTATTTTTTAAAAAGCCAGGTCCCATGAATCTCCACAAAGAAATTCCCATATTCACCTGAACTAAAAAAGTCAGAATTAAAATTGGACTAAAACAGCATTAAAGCAGTGAAACTGCACCAAAACAGCAGTAGAAAAGCACCAAAATGGCACCAGAGAAGCACAAAAATTGCAGCATCTGATTTGCGCCAAAATTGCACCAAAAACAGCAGTAGATTTGCACAAAAAACTACACAAGAAAAAATAAACTGAAAAACAATAGCAAAATATAGTTTAAACTTGAAAAGAACAGGGTGATCTATTTTTATTATTTTACCAAAAGAAAAAGTGATCTTTAAAATGTTACTCCACTTTGTTGGGTTGGATGTGATTTTCCAATAAAGATTCATTCCTCTTTCTCCTAATTCTCCTTATTACATTTTTTCTTGTCCAACTTCAATATGTCATCTACATATAGTCTATGTTAGTTTAAGATAATGAAATGATGAAACAATTCTAATAGCGTTAGAGATTATATATATATAGCTTATGACGAACTGAAGAGATAGTCTCAGGCCACACAATATTGGCTTGTCTTCACACAAGTAGTGCTCCAAGTTCTGAGGTGGACATAGTTTGGTTTAAATCGAAAAAAACAAACTGATTTTGGTTTCGTTTTCTCAATATGGGTTTAAATAGTTTATGAATTCGATTTTCGAGTTAACAATGAACCAAGCTTTTGTTCCATATGTAAAAAACACACAAGTTCTCAAAAATAAATATAATGATGAAGCAACAACAAAAAATTCTCACCATAAGTAAGAGTTGAATCTTTGCCATTATTGGGATTTAACAAAATAATTGATTTCGATAATCGATTAAGTTTTAAGTGAAATTCTAAATAGAATTTTGATTATTGGGTTTGATTTGAATAAGTTTTAAGTGAAGCCAATGAAAGGTATCAAATAATTCTCATTGAGATTGTTTCCATGGATTCAGGTAGAAGGTTTCTGCGGTACAAAAGGCAAATTGTATGCTCAAGAACAACTAACTTCTCATGAGAATATTGTACTACTAACAGGGACGTGATCATAGTAGTATCCGTTCATTAGGTTGAACGTTTCTCTACTCTGCTTGTCGGACCAAGCTTTCCATGTAAGCTTCTTCTAAATTGTTAATCTGCTAAACTGATCTTTGGTCTGCATTGTTTTTATTGCTCACTTACCTCTTGTAAAGTTCATCGGTTTTAGCATATCCTAAATTATTCAAAAGTATCGTTTCTTACAAAAAATGTGTATCACTTAATCCTCAAATGTTGTACTCTTCATTTGATATTTTCTCCTAGATGCAAATAAAAATCAACTTTAACTAAATGCTCATTCTATGCAGCAACAAGCATTACCTGAGCTCAGCACACTCTAATCTTCTTCGGGTCTTTTAATTTCCTGAGCACTTATATACCTAGTTAATTACTATGAAAATAGAAAACTTTCAGATACTTGCAGGCCTTTGGTTCAGAGGTAGGAGCTGCGTGATGTGTGATTTACACATATGTCACGAGTTAGAACCCAGTACAAATGCCTTTTAGTAGAGAAGGGTGAGCATATAATCAACCGAGCTTCAAATCATGTGCTAACCGGCCCTCAGGGATTTCAGGGTTGTAAAAGACATCTGTGTACTTGCAGAAAGTATCACTAGATTGACAGAAAACAGTATAATCAACAATTCTGTATTTTAGAAAATGGCAAACAGTAGAACCTACACAAAAGATAAATGACAAAAAATAATTGATTAGAGATACATACCTTTAATGTAGGACCATATGATCCAAAAGTCTTCTTTACTTTCTTAAACTCTGTGTCAAATCATTATACGACAAACGAATTGAAATGGAGTGAGTGGTCGTATGTAAATCCCCACATGAAGTCGAAGGAAAAGTTGATTGGTTTTTAGACAAATTGTTAAGCAGTAATGTCCAAGTCATGTACCCAAGAACTCATTAATCCTGCAAATTCTTATACCCACAAGATAATGATGAAAACAAAAGGCAAAAAATCTGGTCTTTGGAATAATAGTTAGTGACTTTATTGTCCCAAAAAAGTTTGAAATGACTATGGTAGGTTATTTTCATATGTTGAGTGACTTTGCTGCCTTAAAAAATATCACATGTATTCAAAGTCGAAACATGTGATTACTTATTAGTTTGAAAGTTATACAAAAGCCATTGGATTCCATGTTTGTGTTGGAGAGATATTTATGCCATTGGATTCACTGTTTGAATTATCCCTTTTCTTTTAGTGGCGGCTCCTCAAACAACTAGCAAAACAAGACATCTGCAACAATGGCCTACCAAAAGTGATCCTTTATTCAAATTATTGTGTATGCATTATTGTTTTTCTTTTAGTGGTCTGCAAAGCAAAAGAAGACTTTTTTGAGAAGAAGACTTTGTGCAAGAACTTTCACAACAATGTCCGACCCTGTAATTGGTGCCACTGTTCAAGTTTAGCTTCAGAAGCTGCTTTCTCTCACTATTGAGGAACTCAGTAGCTCAAGCGACTGCAAGAAAGATCTGGAAATGCTTACACAAAATGTATCCTTGATCCAAGCTTTCATTCATGATGCAGAAAGACGACAAGTTGACGATCAGGCTGTGAAACTATGGCTCAAGAGGCTTGAGAAAGCTGCTGAAAATGCTGAAAATGTGTTCGACAAATTCAGGTATGAATCTATCAAAAGACAAGTAAAGATCCAAAAGAACCCAATGAAAAAGGTCAGTGATTTCATTTCTCATACAACTTTTTAAGAGCAAAATGTGTCGAAAAATCAACACCATCAACGAAGAGTTGAGGGATATCAATAAGTTAGCCAAATACCTCGGTCTCCAATCACTCATGGTTCCTCCTCGGCAAATACTACCAATTTGTGAAACAGATTCCGTAGTAGTTGCTTCGGAAGTTGTTGGTAGAGACAACGATGTTGCAGAAATAAAGAGGAAGATGTTGAACATGAGAGATGATGTTGTCCTGTGCACCATTCCCATTGTGGGTATGGGGGGTTTAGGGAAAACAACTATGGCTAAGAGTATTTTCAACGATGAACAGATCGAGAAATACTTTGAAAAGAGAGTTTGGTTGTGTCTACCTGAAATGTCAGAAACGAAGAGCTTTCTTCAACTAATCCTCGAATCATTGACAAAGAGGAAAATTGAGGTCCCAAGCAGAGACATAATAGTCAAGACGCTACAAGAAGAACTGGCAGGAAGCAAGTATTTGCTTGTCCTGGATGATTTGTGGCGTGTTGACTCTACATTGTGGGTTGATTTTGTGGACACCTTGCGGGGAATAAATACATCTCGAGGAAACTTTATTCTCGTGACTACTCGTATGGAACAGGTGGCATCCACAGTAGCAGCAGTAGGTCCTCATAGGTTGGAAAAATTAGCAGCAGATCATTGTTGGTCCATTTTCAAACAAAGAGCGTTTGTTGATGGGGAAATTCCAGAGGAAATAGTGTGCATGGAGAACAGGATTGTGGAAATGTGTCAAGGTTTACCGTTGGCTGCAAGTGTGTTGGGAGGCCTCTTACGCAACAAGGAAAAACATGAATGGCAGGCAATTCTTGATGGAAACCCCCTTGTTGCAGGTGAAGATGATAACGGAGAAAATAGCACAAAGAAAATCCTAAAACTCAGCTATGATTATCTACCATCTCCACATCTGAAAAAATGCTTTGCTTACTTTGCAATGTTTCCAAAAGATATTGAGTTTGAAAAGGACCAACTAATCCAACTCTGGATGGCAGAAGGCTTTCTTCATCCATGTCAAGAGATCACCGTAATGGAAGACATCGGGAACAAGTTCTTTCAACTCTTGTTGCGAAATTCCTTGCTACAAGATGTTAAGTTAGATGAGCACAACAATATAACACACTGTAAGATGCACGATCTTGTGTATGATTTGGCTAGAGATATCTTAAAATCTAAACTATATGATCCAAAGGGCAATGGTGGAGAAAATCTTTCTCAAGTGCGATACTTTGGATGGGACTCACCGAGTGATCAAATAGATAAGATAGATGAGCCAGGACGTTTGTGCACACTGTTTTGTAGAAGCAATTATATATCGGTAGATATGCTGTTGACCTTTAAGTTCTTGAGAGTTTTAAATTTGTCCAGTTCAGGAATCAAGGAGTTGTCAGCCAAAATCGTGAAGCTAATACACTTGAGATATCTTGATCTCTTGAATACTGAGATCACAGCCTTACCCAACTCCATTTGCAAGCTCTATAATTTGCAAACATTGAGAGTTGATCGCTGCTATTCACTTCAGGAACTTCCATTTGAGATGGGAAATATGATAAGTTTGAGACACATATATTGCCATTCTCGGTGTCAGATGCCGCTTAACATGGGACAATTGACTTGTCTTCAGACCCTACAATATTTCAATGTGGGTTTAAAGAAAGGTCATCGAATAGAAGAATTAGGTTATTTGAAGAACCTTAGAGGTAAATTGAAGATCAATGATCTCCAATTGGTCCGTAGTAGAGAAGAAGCTCGAACAGCATATTTACAAGAGAAATCAAATATTTTACGAGCTGGCATATGTGTGGTTCCATGATGAACCAAAAGGCTGTGAAACCATTGTTGAGCATGTGTTGGATGGTCTTCAACCGCATCCTAACTTGAAAACCGTAACAGTGAACAACTATTTGGGTACTAGATTTCCTTCATGGTTCAGTGAAGAGTATGTACCAAATTTGGTCAAGTTGACATTAAGTTATTGCAAAAGGTGCAAAGAAATTCCATCACTTGGCCAACTGAAGTTCCTTCGGCATCTTGAGCTGATAGGATTCCTTGAATTGGAATTCATCGGACCTACATTTTACGGTGTTGAGGTTAATGATAATGGATCATGCAGCAAAATCCAAGTGTTCCCGTCATTGAAAGAACTTCTATTGGAGGATATGCATAGCCTTATTGAGTGGAATTGATACCAACAACAAGAGGGGTAAGAATGTTTCCTAAGCTTGAGAAATTGAGGATTAGGTACTGTCCATTGTTAAAAAGTACTCCGAATCAATTTGAAATCCTACGTGAATTAGAGATTGTCAAAGTTGACAGTGAAATGCCATTGTTGAATTTGTGCAGCAACTTGACATCTCTTGTAATGCTTAGAGTGTATGATGTGAAAGCGCTCACTTGTTTTCCAGATGAGATTCTACGCAACAACGTTTCTCTTCAATTCCTGTCAGTCGAAGAATGCAGAGAGTTTCATGAATTGCCACAGAGCTTGTACAATCTCCATTCTCTTAAGACCTTAAGGATTGGCCGGTGCCCCAGTTTCAGTTCCTTTTCCGTTCCCAGTGGAGAAAATTATTTGACTTCCCTCCAAAAATTTTGGTTATGGAATTGTGATGGATTGACCAATTTACCAAGTGGAATGCTAGAGCATTGTCGGTCTCTGGAGTCTTTGAGGGTCGACTACTGTAAGAACTTAGTTTCCTTCCCTTTACATGTGGGGGAAATACATTCACTTTCACATTTGGCTTTATCACATTGTCCCAAATTGATATGTGTACCCACAGGTGGCGTTCACCATCTCACTGGGTTACGTCATTTGGTAATTGGTCCTTTCTCAGAGATGGTGGATTTTGAGGAATTCCAATTGATATTTAATGGCATTCAGTCTCTTCATACATTGGAGGTGTGGGGACACTTGCACTGGGATTCTCTGCCCTATCAGCTTATGCAACTCTCTGATCTGACAGAGATCAAAATATATGGATTCGAAATTGAGGCTCTTCCTCATAGATTTGGAGACCTTACTTCTCTTGAAAGATTAATGCTATTGGGGTGCAAACGGCTACAACATTTGGACTTCTCAGATGCCATGCCCAAATTACGATATCCGTGGATAAATGATTGTCCATTGTTAGAAGCTATGTCGGATGGGCTCCGTAACCTTGTTTCTTTGCAAGAGTTAGTTTTACGGAATTGCAAGAATCTAAAGCATCTGCCATCCAGAGATGCCATGCGACGCCTCACCAAATTACGGAACCTTGAAATTAAAGGCTGCCCAAAGTTAAAAGAAAGTTGCTCAAACTCCCAATGGTCCAACATTTCCCATATTTCAAATATTAAAGTAGGTGGAAGCATAATTCAGGACTTGCGTAAGTCTCTGTTTCTCTTTCAGTTTCTGAGTCACACTTTTAATGGAGTACTATTATTTTCCACGAGTTACTCTCCTCCATTCTCCTTATATAGTTTTCCAAACAAATTAATGAATATCTATCTTACTTTTAAGATATGGTTTAATCATGAATATTTATGTGTGTTTTTCTCATTGGTTATTAGTTTCAAGGTCATGCTAGAAGGTTGCTGTGGCAATTCAAGTCAAAATCCATGGGCGCCAATTACATTAGGTAAACTTCATTTAGAATGTTGTAACAATTTTTTCTTTGCACTTTTTTTTTTTTTCTTCTCATGACACAAAATTACTGTTTAACAGGGTTGGTTATGTACAACAGACTACAGAGGAACCACTTTGCACTCCGTTGTTTTGTTGAAGAATAGAATCTTTAGCATTTGGTAATCTCTCAACATTTTACTCTTCATAACGGGGATACCAACAACTATTAAGTAATAATAATTGAGTTCACAGTCGCTCATTTGCCCAAGTGAAACTATTCTTTTATGTATGTTTTGATAAAATATCTGCTCAGGTACTTTGGTCAAGGTAGTAAAGGGTATCCGTGGATCGAGCCATCAAATTGATCTGTTGATGAGCTATTCATAAGATGAAGCTAGAAGGTTATTGTGATACAAAGACAATGTATATCCACTACTAACTGCACCTTAAGACTTAAAAGCTATGCAGAAGTATGAGGTATGCCCAAGAACAATTTCATCAATTTTACTTTTCAGTTCCTTTAATTTTCTCGTTTAAGTACTCAAAGTTTTAACATGTATTATCTTTCAGCAATAAAAGTCTTTCTCTTAATCCTCAAATATTATTATATTATACACTTCATTATAAAATGGTAAGTGAATTGTATTTGATTGGCATAACATTGTTGGTCCAAATTATGTTCACAGATTGGAACTTTGTGGACATTGGAGCGGAGATATTATTTACTTAGCTTGTGTGATTAAGATTTGACAGCACAGGCCTTTAGTTTCTTGCACGCAGCGTACATGCCTTTTTCGTACAAATAGAGTTCTTTTGTTTCCAGCAAACATTTTGAACTTAATACTCCCTTTGTCCCAGTTTATGTGATTTATTTTCCTTTTTAGTCAGTCCCAAAAAGAATGACACATTTCTATATTAAGTAACAATTTGATTGTAAAATATCTATTTTACCCTTAATGAAATGATTTACAGCCACACAAATTTCTATCATTTATTTTGAACTACACGTTTTAAAAGTCTTCATTTTTTTCTTAAACTCCGTGCCAAGTTAAAGTACCTCACTTAAAATGGGACGGAGGAAGTACTTTGTCTGCTGCATCATTGCCTAGTTGATAGTTTCTTTAATATAGCTCCGCTTTTCCTCTTGAAATTTATCTTGGCTTTCGTTGAAACGTGCATAATAAACACAGAGGATAGGTACTATCGATCATTTGCATTCTTGTTTAAATCCAAACACTATAATGACTTAAATCTAAAATTTGTGTGATGCATCTTTACGTACGTGTGTAATTTCAATTACTCACAGGACTGCATTATTTGTGTGTTTTTATCCAATATCAAGTCGAGTTTTCATGCAACCGTAAGTCTATTCAATATTTTGATGAACCTCAACAAATGATTTTTCCCTCTCCTAGTTGCTCGTCACACCATTTGAGAACCACCAAGTATTCATAGGGATGGCAATAGGGCGGGTCTTGCCCTGTCACAAATTCAATCAGCCCTACACTGCCCTGCCCTGCCGCTTTTTCGTTAAAAAAAAATATTTAGCCTTTGACTTGCACACAATTGTTCTACTAAAACAGCGCACCATGGTAAAGAAGGAAAAAAATGAAAAGGAAAAGGAAATTTCAAAAATATTACAACCTATGCAGTTTGAGAGATTTGATAATAAAAGTCATCAAATTTTATAGCTACGTCATTTTATAATTTATAAACATAGAATTGGGTTTATATTTTAACTCTATCCATAATAAACATTCAATATTCATCTATATATCATTAAAGTTGTAATTTTTTTAGCTTTTATTTAAATCCGTATAAAATTTGTATAGACCCACACACCTTACCCCGCCTCGCGTAGCCTTGAACCCACATCCGCCCCAACCATCCCTACTTGGATTAGGTACAATTACTAAAGACACCGTTGGTGCCTTGTATTTTCATTTATTTTTTTTTCAGTTTATAATATCTTCAATTTCAACTAAACTATTTAAATATGTTAACTTATGCCTGCATCTATTATTATAAAATCAAAAAAGTACCTAGTGTTGTAATACTTTAATTGATCTCTATTATAATTTTAAAATCTTATCATCCATTTTTTATCAAGGATAGTGAAACTTGACCTGATGATTAAAGGATTAGGTTTTGTTGGATCCTATTTGTCAAAAATTTAAGCATTTGTTTCCCTTTTTTCATGTGCTTTCTACGCAAGTATATTAGGTTTAAGGTACATATTAGTTACATATTAATTAGTGCTAATGAAGTTGATATCAGCAAGCTAGCTCCTTTAAATTTCTTGTTTATGACTATATAATTAAAAGATAAAAGGATTTGTTAAGTTTTTCCAATCATTTGGCTCCATGTGCAATTAGTTTTATTTTAGAGAGAAATATTGACAACACCTCTAAACCCGCTGTAAATTATTAGTTTCATCCAGTCTTAAAAACACTCATTTATTTGACTAACTCAAAAACACATTTGGTCTTACAACATGAGTGAAATATACCCTTAAGTGAGTTTAAGGGTGTTTCCAACACTTGTCTCGACTTTTTATTAAGAGTCTCATGTTCCTACAAGAGTTTGATACTACTAGTTATGTCATGTAGCATATCCGGGGTGTATCTAAGTATAGTTTGTCAAGTAGAGACGTGTTTTCAACACTTCTCTAGACTTTTTATTAAGAGTCTCATGCTCCTACAAAAGTTTGATACTACTAGTTATGTCATGTGGCATATCCGGGTGTATCCAAGTTTAGTTTGTCAACTAGAGGACTGTTTTTAAGCCTGTCAATAATTCAGAGACGAAACTAATAATTTGTATCAAGTTCTAGGGTGTTTTTAATACTTCTCTCTTTTATTTTTCATTTTCATTTTTCTTGAAAAGTAAAATTTGTTTTAACTTGTCTTTCTTCTATATTGTTGAAGGACATCCACATATTATTATTTTCTCATTCCTTGACCTAACATGTTTTGTTTCTCTACTTTTTTCTTGTCACACGACTTGTTCCATTTGCAATATTATTGTGGTAGCCATGTACTTTTTTTCTCCTTCAAATATTATTTTGTCTATCTTATACGATATAATATTTCTAATCAGTATAAAAAGAATGATACATATCTATTTTAGCATTGGTTTAACTTCAAAATATTCATTTCACTTAATGAAATAATTTATACACACAAACATCTTATTTTAAATTATAAGTTTAAAAAAAAATGTTTATTTTTTCTTTTTCGAAATTTCATATTAAATTAAACTACATCATGTAAATTAAAATGAAAATAGTCGAACAATATTATTTTTATTTCCCATGAAAAGAAGAATGGTGAGAATTAAATAGAAAAGGTTGGAGGAACTTTAATGCCTTCGAAAGGGCATTTATTTTTCTCCTCCATTCATCGAAATTTCAACTTGGTCATTCTTTATTGTATACATCACAAATCATAAATAAATTGTAGCTGCAACCCAACATTATTTTTTTGTTTCACCATTTCATTTTATATAACATAATAATTTTTAATTAATTTGAAACAAGTACTTTTTTATATTTAAAAATAATTTAATTTTTCATTTTATTTTTAATAAATTAATTTATAATTATATAAATATTTATATTTTAAAAAAATAATTAATATTTTAAAAAATGACATTAATAGACTTGGAATATAAATAAAATAAGAAAAGAAGAAGTCATAGTCAGAGCAAATGACATAATCAACTTGTTATTTGGTCAATAATGAATTTCGCACCACGGAAACATGATAATTGTGACCTCTTACGAAAATCAATGATTGCATCTCATATTTGAGACTTATTAATTTGCTAAGTAGCAAATAGCTAGCTTTAGGGTTATGGAATAGGATTATCTCAGACTTAGATCGAGATATCAACAGTAACTTTTAATCTCGCAAAATAAAATGTGATACAATGCAATAGAAATAGAAACAGAGAATGATTGCTCATCGAAAAATTATGTAAGTTTCAATGAATTGAGCTAATAAACAGGTTATTGTCCAACTCACCCAAAAGTTAGTTGGACTGAAATGAACTAGGTCAAGAAAGGTTAAATAGAGTACATAACCCAACTTACCCAATTGTTACCATGTTTTAGTTTATTTGTTTATCTCTTATAATTTATTTAATTACTAAATAAAATTAATTATATATAAAGGGATAATGACACTCAAATTCAACTATAATAATAATAATGCTACCAAAATAGACCCATATTTTAAAATCTTATACAAATAGGTTCACTTTTCGATCAAATGTGTGAGAAGAAAAGAATTATTTTTTTAAAAAAAAACTTGATTATTTGTTCTATTTGAATTTATGGATATACATTTCTCTATTTTGGGAGTATCTTACTTTCAATTATTTTGTTTGAACTACAAATCTGAAAACAAAAATATAACTACTTTGGTTTGAGGATTTCGAATTTGTTGAATATAATATGTTGGAGAATGTTAATATGGTTACTCATTGATTTATGGTTGAAAACGTGAATAGGAAGTATAAACTTCATAAGTGGCTATTATTGAAGTTCGTAGCTATAAAGTTTAAAAATCAGACTTTCGCAAATAAGCTCTATTTTTAAGTGGTATTATTGCAAGAGATCGGATGCGTATTGAGGAATACTACACATAAAATTTAGGTTATGCGTATTGAGGAATATAAATATACAATTTATGGTGATTTGGTGTAGTTTGAGAGGTGTTTTATATAACTTGATACTTGGATTCAAGGAAGAAGATAAAGTCCAGTTTTTGTATAATAATAAATAATATTTGATATACCGTATATGGGTGTATAACGCTTTTATATAATAGTGTATATAGGTCAGTAAACATCTTTTATAATGTTTGTACACTAGGTGTATAATATTGTATATCGAATTTTAAACATGGTTGTTAAAAAATAAAATTTTATTTATATATACCAAGTGTATAATATTTGTATATTAGGTATATAATATTATCTATCTAATTATTACACATTGTTATAAAAAAAAAGTAGAGTTTTATATAATATGGTATACCATGTGTAATATTGTATACCCGAATTTTCGTACACTACTATAGGAAAATAGTGTCTATGCAATTGAAAACTTAAAAACTTGGCCACATAACTGCAATAAAGTGTTAGTGACCTGTATTTTTGTGCAATCATCCCAAGAAAAAAATTCTTCTTCATTATACCTATATAAAACAAAAAGAAATTGTATTTAAATATTTTATCAAAAATTCTTATGAATGAATTTAATTTAGACTACATACATGGTCTAAATTAGCACAACTTCTAAATAGGTTAAACTTACTTTGATCAAAATAAACTACGAAGATTATATTTTCATTAGCTAATTTAAATACTTCTATAAAGAGATAGATATCATACACTTGTTTTGTTTGTTTAGAATATATCTTAGATTCTTATTAATTGCATGTTTCTTGTGAATAAATACCTCTTCCTTTCAATGACTTCGTTATGTTCCTTTTAATTTCTTGATACATAAATAATTTAATCAATATCTATTGATTATTAGATCATTCCTTTGATTCATTTTTTAATCTTTCTACTGATTGGAGAAACAAATACTAGCAACCTATCAAGTTAAAGATAATTTCAATTTAATATGATTTAATTCTAAACGTATGAGATGGAAAATTGTCATGACTCAGACCGTTTTGAGTGGCACCCACACTAACTCTCCGGTGGGAGAACCATTTACGGTCCAACAAAATAATTTAAACTACGGAAGCAGGTTAAATAAACTAAATAGCGAAGTTCCCATAAACTTCAAAGGTTTAACAAACAATTAACAACTATTGCGGAAGAATAAAACCTAGAACCTGAAAGCCAATGTACCAAAACTCTACTAACGACTAGTCTAAGAACAAGGGGTACAACCCCGAAACTAAGCAACAACTTAACCAATGGTCTGAGTCAGAAAGAGGGGACTTAAACAAGAGAGATCCATGGAAGCCTGAAAGAGCTGGCTCACCCTTGAATTCGGTCACGCTCAATAGTCACATAACTGAGGTATATCAATAGCCGTCGGAAGATCACCTGTACTCAACAAAAATAAGAGCAAGTGCAGTACCAGTAGACAACCACCGTGTACTGGTAGGATCACGCGGCTATCCCACTAACTGAAATATATGTAAGTCATTACAACATGCATACACCGAACATATAATATCAATTATCATTTACAAGCAACGTACAATTTCACATGCTTCAATAAGAGAATCCACACCACAACCACTCTTAAAGTCCACTTGTGCAATGCATGAATGAAGTCTCATACCCCCACTCACACTAAGTAGAACTCTTTGAGAAGTCATAAGTCATAGTTCATGATCATGTTCACAACAATAAGTCAATATATAACAAGTCATTGATCCTCTCACGGAACTCAAACCCAAACAGTTAGCATGCCGGAACGTGGCAATCAATCTCATATTTATGTCGGAACGTGGCAACCGATCCCATAGTTATGCCGGAATGTGGCAACCGATCTAAGTTAGTTATGCCAGAACGTGGCAATCGATTCCATTCACACACCACAATAGCAATCACAAGTATATCATCAAGATCATACATTGAAGTCATGATTTCATGGCATTCATCAATTATCTATCTCATTTACAACAAGTGTGATCAACATTGCAACATTCATACATATACATGTATCATAATGAAGCAAGAACAAGCATACATCACACAATCATATAATCACAACCATCACCTACCTCGAATCCAAGCTTGAATCCCCTAAGGCACTTGAATCTTCCCTTTTCGGATTCTTTCCACTTGTTCTAGGTCTACAAACAACAATTTTATATGCAAGGATCAACAATCAAAGGTCTAATTATCCGGATTATAACAAACCTAATAACCCTAGACCAAACCCAAGATCCTACTACCCAATTTATGGCTTTTTCCGCCATAAATTCTAGATCAACCCCCCCCCCCCCCTCTCCCAATCGATAATGACCCACTAGATTATGTTCTACGGATCAAAAAATGAATTTGGGGAGTTAAAACCTTACCTTTAGCCTCAAGAATGGTGAAAAACAGTCAAGAAGTCGCATGGGGTCGTCTCCTTAGCTCTAAAAATTGAAAAGTGCCAAATAAGATCGTTTAGGGGTTTATTAATGACTTTAAGTCGCGTCTGTCCCGCCACGGCGGACCCATCCCGCTACAGCGGCCCCGCTCTGGCGGCTCCAATCCCGCTCTGGCGGCCTACACAGAGACAGAATGTTACTCGTTCACGCTAAGATCATTTTCGGGAGTTCTACTTGCCCAAATTCGATTCCGTAAAGTCGTACGGGTTCCTTAATGTCTTAGCTATCAACTCATGTGGTCTAAATCATAATTAGATCTCTCATTAATTACCAGATTTCCCTACACCTTAATGACTCCAATTTCGTCCAAATTTGGACTAGGTTGGGAAATTCCAATTTACTACGAAAAAGTTTTTAGGCCCCAATTCTTTCTTCATTGACTTTTTCCTGACGAAATCATGTTGTTACAACAATATAAACATTCACACAACTTATCTACTGATAGATGTTCCAAAATTAAAGACATCACAAAGAACCTCCTAACCCTTTAATTATGCCCAAAGATTTTGCATTCCAAGAAACTCTTAATTGCTATGTTTCTTGATAATAAAAAGAGCATTTGATATATTTTCGATATTTGGTGAAATTAAATAGCTTTCAATTAAAATGCAACAAGATTTGCTCAATATTTTTTTAGTGATTATTCTTCTATTAATTCAGTTGGCTCGCTTTGATCATGTAATGATTACTTTAAAATTAAAATTCGTTTATAAATTTTAATTAGTTGGTAAAATATCAATTTAATAATTATTATTTATTATAATTATTTATAATTTTGTACCTTTTTAATTTATTCGGTGCAATTAATGTATCATATACATTATTAGTATTACTTAAGATACTTTATGGTGTTACAAAATGTAGTTAATATTTTAAATTTAAAAATTCATTGTATAACTTTTAAAATTTTGTTGTTGCTTTATTTTTTAAAATTTTTTTGCCTGACGTTCTATTCTATGTTTAAAATTAAGTTAGTGTTTGAAAGAACTACTTTACCTCAATCAGCGTACACTACAACAAAAACACATTTTAACGACAATAAATATACACATTAATAAAGAGTGTCGCTAAAGACTTTAGAGACATATATAAATAATGCTAATTGCCGCTAAAAGTACATATTTAGTGGCAATTAAACTATTGTCATTAATTAATTGTCACTAAAGATCATTTTTGATGTAGTGGTATTAGAAACCTAGTTCCTAAAACACAATACACAGTAATGTTAGAATTAACAAGACATGAATTTATCGTAGAAAACTACTTGCTCAAGGGAATAGAAAATCACGACATACACTACATGGTATTTCAACCACCAACTTCTTTAATCTCTTAAGAGCAATGTTTCAGATTACAACTCAACCATCTAAGGGGCTATCTCTAGTACCTCAACTCAATTGTTAACTCTAATGGTTCTAACGCATTCCCAAGAAATCAAACTCGCTTTTGTTACAAACCTCACAATTTCTACTATACTCTGAACAACGAAATATAACCTATTACAACTTTGTAAAAACTAATATTACAAGAACTATACTCTGTTGGAAAAATACTACAATATTGATATTGGACTGGAATTACAAAGTAGTGAATAACTTAATATAAACACTGCGTTGTGGCAAGCCACTGCCTTGAAAGCGATTTTGGCCCAACTTCGGTGCAAATCGTTGTAGCCGGTCGCTCCTCAAGGTTTCACAGTTACTCTCAAACACGTGCACTCGTGGCTGAAAGTTTAGAGGTTGCCCAAAATCAATTGCCCAAAAATTATTCTAAGAATAAGCTAAGAAGAAAAGAGGAAAAAAAATCTCTTCTTTTGGTATGGTTGTTGTCTTATGTTCACCCAAGACATTTCTTTACATAGGATTTGCAAAAGAGGAGTTTCAAAGAGAAGAAGTAATTTCTTAGAAACATATGTGAATGTTAATGACGTTAAAGGTAATTACATCACACTTAACAAAATGTAATTGGAAACGGATATTTAATTCATCTCTTTTGTAACGTAATATTTTGTATCCTTTGCATTACTCATCCTCTTAATTAATAAAGGTAAATTAATATTACAATCCCCCACTAATGCAAAGATAAAGAGTAAGAACAAATTTTGGGCAAAAAGAAGGAACATATACTTCAGTGTCAATATCTTTCGATTTGAATTAACACATAGTGAAATGAGGCAACAACTTAGTATCCACAAAGTGAAGTACTCTTGAATTGAGTGGATATAAATTGAGACCCCCAATCCCCATAACACATACCATATCCTCATATTTAAGCAACCTTCGCGATACAAAGGCTTTTGTGGTCATGCACACACGCCTTGGGTCTTATGAGTGCTTTAAAAAGACAACCAAGTCTTTCATAAAGGGCGACCACACTTTTACACTCACGTAGGTGATACCATCAAGTCTATCTCAAATAGACCACCTTAATGGTATAGAATCATTAAAAGAAAAATAAGTTCAACCTTATAAAACACTGTCTTACGCCATAGCAATTGAAAATGTGGTGTATATTGAGGCCTAACGGGTCCACCACACTACCTCAATCAATGGAATTTAGCCCTATCCCTCTCAAAGTTTCAAGGATTATTTTCCTTGTCAAGCCTTGGTTATAGGATCCGCCAAATTTCTTTCGAATCATACATATTCCAATGAAATAACACCCAGTTTCAATAATTGTTTAATTGCACCATGTTTGATGTGAATGTGTCTCTTTTTTCCATTGTACACACTATTTTTGACAATTTCTATTACTGCATGTGAGTCACAATGAAGAGAAATTGGTGAAGCATGTCTTCCCCACAATGGCATATCCGTCAAAAAATTTCTCAGCCACTCAGCTTCTTGCCCTGCCAACTCGAGCGCATTGAATTCATATTCCATGGTAAAACGTGTTATACAAGTCTGTTTGAAAGACTTCCAAGAAATAGCACCTGCACCCAAAGTAAATATATAGCTACTAGTGGAGCTAACTTAATCATTTTCAGTTACCCAATTTGCATCATAAAAACCTTCTAAAATAACAAGAAATTTATTAAAATGCAAACACCAATCAATAGTACCTTTTCAATACCTTAGCAAACGATTAAAAGCAATCCAGTGTTCACGACTGGATTATGAGTTTATCTACTCAATTTACTACCAACTTAAGTTATATAAGATCGAGTATAGTTCATAAAAAAAAAAATTACACTCTCAATTATTTTAACATTTTCAGTTTGAGAAACACTAGATTCTTAATTTATTCTTCTTCAAGTGTATGCTAGGATCATAAGGAGTTCTCACTGGAACTACATCAAAACAATCAAATTTTTTTAATATAGTTTCAATGTAATGAGACTGACACAAAGAGAAACCATTAGTAGTTTTTTTCTATTTCAACTCCCAAAATCACATCTGCTTGATCAAGGTCTTTGATTTCAAATTTAAAAGATAAAAAGTTCTTAGTCTCATTAATAGCATTCACGTTAGGACCAAATATTAACATGTCATCTACATTTAAACATATAATCACACAATTTGAACCTATCATCTTAAAATAAACACGGGTATCAGATGAATTTACGACAAAGTCATTATCTACAAATGTGATATTAAATTTTTCATATACCACTGCTTAGGTGTCTATTTTATTTCATACAAAGACTTCTCAATGTGCATACTTTATCCTCTTGTCCTGAAACCACAAATTCCTCATATTGAATCATATAGATCTCCTACTCTAAATCATCATTTAAAAATGTTGTTTTGACATTCATTTGAAGTACCACTAAATCATGAATAGCGGCTAAAGCAATAAGAGTCATAATGGTTGCTATTTTAGTCATAGGAGAATAAGTATTAAAGTAATCAACACCTTTCTTTTGGTTAAAACCCCTAATCACAAGTCTAGCCTTATATTTTTCAATTGTACCATCATGTCTCAATTTCTTCTTAAATATTCACTTGCTGCTTATGGATTTACAACCTTTAGGCAAATTATACAGTCCCAAGTGTGATTAGAAACTATAGAATTTAATTCAATTTTAATAGTTTTTTTTCCAAATATAATATCTATTGGTCCCATTGCTTCATCATAAGTCTTAGGTCTTCTTCTATTAAATAGATAGACACTAATTCATCATTTAAAATATTAATATAAAAATTTCTAGTTAAGAAAGTAGTGATAAACTCAGGATCAAAACTAGTCTCAATTTTACGTCTGAAATAACATTAGGAGAAGGTACAACATGTGAGTTAATAAATATAGATGTAGAAGCATTAATTTGCACATCACTCGACACATTACTTTTTAAAGGAAAAATATTCTCAAAAAATTTGACATCTCTAGATTTACAAATAGAATAATCACTTAGAGACATAAATCTATATGCAACACTATTTTGAGCATAACCAATAAAGACAATATCAAAAGTCTTAGAACCAATATTTACTCGTTTAAAATCAGGTAAACCAACCTTTAGCCATACACCCCACATTTTCAGAAATTTCAAGTTAGGGGCAACCCCTTTCCACAACTCATATGAGGTCTTGTCTAACTTTTTATGGGGGACTTTATTAAGAATATAACATGTAGACAAGATTGCTTCTTCCCATATATTATCATACTAGAGCTTAAAAGGCATAGAATTTATCATTTCTTTAAGGGTTCTATTTTTTCGTTTGACTACACCATTTTGTTGGGGAGTATAGGGAGCACTAACCTCATGAATAATGTCATTTTTCCTCACAAAAATCCACTAGAGTTTTAGTACTATATTCATCGCCCTTATCAAATCTAAATCTCTTGATTTTTCTGTCTAATTGATTTTCCACTTCTACTTTGAATTTCAAAAACATATTTTCAGCCTCATCTTTAGACTTAAGAAGATATACCTTAGTGTATCTAGAAAAGTCATCAACAAAAGTAAAATAATACTTTTTTTTCACCTTTGCTAACAATTTTCTTGAATCTGCTAAAAGTATTAGTTCAAGTAATTTGATCTTTCTATTAATGACAGATTTGAAAGGTTTTTTAGCATGTTTGCTTCAACACATGCATAACATTTTAAAAAATCATCAATTTTTATCATAGGAATTAATTTTATTTTTCTAAGTCTTTTAATTGAAGAAATATTAACATGACCTAGTCTACCACACCACAAATTAATAGGTTCAACAATATAAGCAGAAATTGAAATATTTGCATTATTGAAAATCTCTTGAACAATGTTCAGTACAAATAATTCCCCACTAAGATATTCCTTTCCAACAAAGTCTTCTCCATGAAAAATAATTATATTACCAGCTTCAAAAATAACTCTAAGGTCTACATTATTGAGAAGTGCTTCGGAAATTAAGCTTTTACAGAGGAAGGGAATGTACAAAACATTGTTCAAGAATAAAGTTTTTCAGAAGTTAAATTAAGTAAAACTTTTTCTTTACCCATTATTCCAGCAGTAGTGGAGTTACCCATGTAAACACACTCTCCATCAGTGGACTCTTCAAAGTCATGCAATAAATCCTTATTGACACATAAATACCTTGAAGCTTCTGTGTCTAGCCAGTCAGTTTTGCTAGCCGCCAGATTTGTTTCGACGACTATAGCAGCAATCACTTCATTACCCTCAACAAGATGAGTTTGAACATCATTTTATCCTTCCTGCTTTGATTCTTTTCCTTGATAGCACTTGGTTGCCCTGTGACCAAGTTTTTCATAAACAAAACAAGGACTCTTAGATTTTTAAATTCGACTCTTCGGCTTGTTAAATTGATTTTTATTCTTCGCATGTTTCTTTTTCAGGAATTTCTTCTGTTTGCCTTTGAACCTGTCTTTTACAATAGTACCAGAAGATTCAACAAGATCAACTTTAAAAGAATTAAGAGAAAGTGCTTCCATGTTATCTTTGAGACGATTCACCTCTTCAATCCTCATATGACTAATAAGTTCTTAGAGATTTAAAAAAATTATGTTTTAATTGATTTCTATAATCACTTGGTGGGAATTTTTCAAGCAGAACATTAGCCTGAAAAATCTCACACATCTTCGTGTCCTCGTTGAAAACATTAGCAGTCAAATTCTGATATTCATGAACTTGTTCCATGAATGACTTATTATCAATCATTTGAAATTTAATCCACTGACAACATATTTTTTTCTTTCTTGCATCATCAATACCATGTTTCTTTTTTAAACTATGCCATATTTCCTTGGCATATCTATAAGTAACAAATAAATTGAACAAAGGGTTAGTCATATGATTAGCAAATGTCCTCTCACAATTCTGTTATCCTTTTCAAACTTCTTCTTAGCAACATCATTAACAACCATAACATTGTTGGAATCAGTAGTAGTGTTAGAACCATTCATAGAAGGTTGATTAAATAGAACATGATTCAACTTCTAATTGTTCAAAGAAAATTAAAAGAATTTGTGACCACAATTTAAAATTGTTTTCATCCGAAGGCTCAAGTTTTGACAAATCAAAAAAAGTTTTGTTCAAAGTAATAACCATTTATCAATATTTTATGTACGTAATGGCTTTCAAATTATTGAAAAAATACTACAATATTGATATTGGACTGGAATTACAAAGTAGTGCAGAACTTAATACAAACACTGTGTTGTGGCAAGCCACTGCCTTGAAAATGATTTCGGCCCTATTTCAGTGCAAATTGTTGTAGCCGGTCGCTCTCCAAGGTTCTACAGTTACTCTCAAACACGTGCACTCGTGGTTGAATGTTTGGAGATTGCCCAAAACCAATTGCCCAAAAAATATTCTAAGAATAAGCTAAAGAAGAAATGAGGAAAAAGTTTTTCTTTTCTTTTGGTGATAGTTGTTGTCTTATGTTAACCCAAGACATTTCTTTACATATGATTTGTAAAAGAGGAGTTTCAAAGAGAAGAAGTAATATCTTAGAAAAGTATGTGAATGTTAATGACATTAAGGGTCATTACATCACACTTACCAAAATGTAATTTGGAACGAATATGTAATTCATCTCTTTGTAACGTAATATTTTGTATCTTTTGCATCACACTTTTTCTTAATTAATAAAGGTAAATTAATATCACACACTCAACCGCTAGCTATCACTTTGTAACAACTTGAGATCCAGAACTACACGTGCAAAAAGGTGCGGCTGAAGTCTGCCCTTTTTGCTATACATAGGCCCGATATCATAGGGTAAACTTACGTTTTCTTGTATGAATCCAACTCATGTAATCCAGAACCTCGGGTGTAGTGAGGGGTATAGTTGTCAAAAAGGATCGGTCCGGCACTATCCGGCTCAAGCCTCGCGGGTCATCAAGAAATTTGAAGGGGTAGGGTGGGCCAGCCCTTTATTTGGAAGGACCTGAGAATGTTCAACCCAACCCAACCCTAGAAGGGTCGAAGGCTGGGGCGGGCTAGGCCTTTTTTTTTTTCTCTTCAAACTTAAAATTCTATAACATCAAGAAAATGAGAAGATTTTCAAATCAAATATGACAAACAATGGTGTTGTTTCAATAGCAGTAGCAAAAAATCTAGTGCAATCATCATGTATCTAGGATACTAGATATGCGAGATACATATATCTGGTGTGATGCATCCCAGATTCGCGAGCGAGATAATAGAGTGAAAACGAGATGGGAGGGAGACGAAGGCACGGGATTTGTCTATATATCCTGATTACATGCGAATCCACTTGGGTAGAGTGTATCTAAAACAAATTAACCTTATTTTGAGTCCATGTATCTTGAGATACATGTATCTAGATATACTAAAATCTGGTAAGATAATATTACAACATAACGTGCATTTAAGTAATTAGCTCATATTCTAGCGAGATTGTTGTAAGTTACCCTTAAATAAATAGTTTTGGCCCATGGGCTGACCCCGACCCTAATCAAGCCTCAAGGGCCTAGGGTTTACATGGGTTGGGGTTATAAGTCCTAGTTTTAAATGGGTTTGAAAAATCATATCCCAACCCTACCCCAATAACGGATTGGGTTGGGCCGTCCCCATGGGCTAAACCCATTTTAACGGCTCTAGTGAGGGGATTTAAATTTTGTAAGGATACACAGTAAATTTTGTGGACAAAATTATATTTTTCTTTTCATCTTAGTGATTTTTTCTAATTTACTATTCTAAATACAAGAATCAACACATAACACACGATCAAATATAGCACGTATAATTTGCAATCTTTCAAGATATACCAGCAATCAAGTGTTAAACATTAATAAGTTGTTTCAAGAGTAATTGATTATTTAAAGAAAATAAAGATTGTTGAATTATGTTATAATGATTCTCCTAGTATATTAGAAGGATTCTCTTATAGTAGTTGGATGATCAATGATAATGATAAAAGAAATTTACATTGGGGGTGGACATTAAAGAAGCAGAATTGTATTACACATTTTGCAATGGAATCAAAATATTACATTTTGAGGAATATATACTATGATTGAAATAACTGTAATATCGTTTGGATTTCATAGATGGAATATTTTTGGTATTAATTATGGCTGAAATAGTTGAACTGAATACTGCCGTTAAAATAGCTAGTGAAAGATATGTTTGTTCTACAAAAAAAATGTGAGCTTTTCGAAAAACTGTTTGTATTAACTGCTTATGTTTTCAATAAATAGAACGTCAATTACTCCAAATTAATCACTTTAAATTCAATTGGTAATATGGTTATTATATTCCAAAAGAGTGTTGTCTACTAACATAGTAAATAAACAATCACCCTTCTAGTCTATTTTCTAACACCTCCTAACAATAATTACTTCGTAAGATAAATATGTGAACTTTGGTGACTTTAGTGGAACAAAAAAATATAAATAACTTAAATTGATAATTCAAGTAAGTTAAAGTAGTCATATGAGGAATTAACTTGTGTAATGCACCAAAAGGAGTTATTGGTTATGATTTTTTATGTTTTTTACAAAAACCTCATTTGTTATCATAAATCTAAATTACTCACACTCAATAATAATAATAGAGCATTCATAAAGGAAAAATATACACCTACCAAACACATTTTGTGTTTGAACTAGTATTTGTTTAGAAATTGTTCATTATTACAAAAAGAATATTTCTCTGTTTTAATTTGTTTGTCATATTTTTTATTTTAATATATTTTAAAAAGAATATCTCTTCATTTTCTGTTAAAATCATAAAATAAAATAAAAACATTTTAATATATTATGCGTATCTTTAATTTAATAAAACAAAAGTAAGAATTTATTTTATTTTTTTAAACTCGATATAGAATTTAAATTGAACAAATAATTTTTCTTTAAAAAAGTATTATTTTGAAGAATCAACCTAATGACGTTTAGTGGCAGTAGCACCAAAGAGGGTTGTTGACGAAAATAGTGAAATTTGGCACACATATATTGAAAAATGCATGTCTATGCTGAGTTTGAATTTCATTTGGGGTAGGGTTGTATCTGTATTTGGTCCCACGAGCATTTAAAAGATTAAAAAAAAAAAAGAGACAATGTATTATACTCCATCTTGTGACACATTTTTTCAAGTATGTTTAGAGATAATGTAATTTTTTATAACCCAAAATATTTTAATTTTAAATTAAATAATTTATAATCACACAAATAACTAAATTTTATTTTAGAACACAAATTTTAATACCGCTACCCTCACTATACAGGCAAAAACCCCCGCTTCTATAAAATAGCTTGCAAATCACATAGAGAGGAAATCCGCACTAAACAAGTCCAGTGTAACGAGTTCGACCTAAAAAGAAAATCCCTTGCTTTTGTTGGTAAGGAGTTTCAAACTTGAGACCTCCGACATGGAAGTCTTAAGCACAAATTACTGGACCACCTAAAGGATTCCTCAAAATTACAGAAATCACATACTTTAAAGGCAAAATTACAATTTATTCCTTAAAACTTTATAATTACAGAAATCCCTCATTTTTGCACATCAAATTAGTGTATCAGCGCTTATATTATTATATCTCGCGCATCAGATTAATGTATCAACGCTTATATTATTGTATCTCGCGCATGTATCATCACTTATATAGCTCTTTTACATTAATCTGATGCGTGAGATACAATAATATAAGCATTGATACATTAATCTGATGCGCGAGATACAATAATATAAGCACTGATACATTAATCTGATGCGCGAAAATGAGGGATTTTGGAAATTTGTAAAACGTATAGGGGATAATGGTAATAAGTAAACTAAAAGGTGGAATTTCTGTAATTTATACTTTTCAACTTCAAATATATAAATAAATACTTAAATTTATGTATGAAATTAAATAAATTTGTATATACATATTCGTTTCTTACATAAATTTAAATCATATAAAAAAAATTAAAAAATATAAATATAAATTAAAATTAAATAAAATAATATATTTATATATTACGTATAAGACAACGGCAAAGCAACTTCCGTGTGTCTAGAGTTTTCATGAGTCACTCAACGTTCAAAGTCAATGAAAGATAAGGTTGTTGAATGTTGAAGACCTTTCCAACATACACCACTTGTTTTCCTTCAAAAACCTTCACTCTTTTATGACTGATTTGATTGGGAGCAGTGGTGGATATTCGATTCTTCAATTTGTTTTTTTTTTTTAAAAAAAATTATTTTTAATTTTTAATTTTTCGAACTTGAATATCGAATATTGAATCGAACAATCTTTTCTATTCGGTTTGATTTTTTTATTCAAATTTTTAGGATTTTTTTTTTTTGAAATTTGAATGTGCAGCAATGATTTTCTTTTCGGAATTCTTGAGCATACAAATCATCTATGGGTAAAACTTGAGTAATGTATCTCGAGTAAGGAAAAAAATCAAAGACAAAAAAGATATCACGGTTCAGGTCTTTTTAGTTATTATCAAACTATTTTAAAAAATTAGAAATAATTCAAAGTGAAATAATAAATATAAGCAATTAACTTTCATGAAGTTGTCACCAAGACAATATAAATAAAGGGCAAAAATGAAAAAAAATTCAAACATTTATTTTCAACTTTAAACTATTCACTTATTTGATTAATGAGAAAAGCCTCAAAAATCTAATTAATATGGATTAGAGGGAGTATTGTATTTTATCTGTTCATTTTTACTTGTCTAATATTTTAAAAATAAATTTTTAATATTTACTAGTCATCTTATCACATTTTAAGAAAAAAATTATTTTATTTTAATATTAATTATTTATTTCTTAAATTATTTTAAGACTAAATAATGAATACTAATTAGTGTAGTAAAATTATTATATCAATTTTTTTTTAAAAATGAATGTGATAAATTGAAATATAATGAGTAAAAGTAGAGGGAGGAAAGTATATTTTTTCGTCTTGATTGTCACCTTTGGACAAATTTGATTTTGTTTCCTATTGTTTGTTCTGTTAATTTTTGTGTCTTATCTTTTCACTTATTTAATTTATTTTCTCTTACTTTGGATTTTGTGAAGGAAAAGTTTCAGACTTTTAATTGGGACTTGGGAAAAGTTAAGAAAAAAAAGCCTTTCCAAGTCCACGCGATTTAATTTCCTTTTCAGTTATTTTATTTTCTTTTATTATGAGTGCTCATTCGGCGGAATTTCAATCATATGAACTAAAAATAGTTAAATATTTCACAGGACCACAGCGATTTAATTCCCTGCATTTACGTATCCCCCTATTCAATTTATGCGGTAATTTACGTATTTCGAGGATTAAATATTTTTTATTTTTTTTAAATTTTATTTTTATAAATAGTTTGAATGGTTAGATAAATTATGATATTTTATTAAATATAAATTTAACACTAAAAAATTATATTTAAAATTATTGTTAATAGTAAAAATCAAATATTATTTTAATTTTTTTTATTTTATACATAAAAAATTTTATTTTGATATAATTTATAAATATTTCTTTTATTATCCATAATTTTTTTTTATCTTTTAACATATTAATTCAAGTTTGACTTAAAAATTTGAATCATATTAAGGTTATAGTCCATAGATATTAGTAATTTTTAATAAAGTTCAAATCAAAATCATATCAAATTAAAATACTAATACTAACATAATAAAATTAATTCCATATTAAGAAGACATCATACCTGAAATATATCATTTAGCTTGATCTTATTTCACATCCACACCCTCTAACTTTGGGTATGTACAAGTAGAACATTAAACTTCTATAAATTGAACAAAGTAGACACATGAGTTTTATGTGACATAATACATGTAGGAAACCACATAAGACACAAATTGTCATGTGGGATGCCACGTAAGACATGTGTGCTTATTTGTTTAATTTCATACAAGTTTAAGTGTCTACGTATACACACTCAAAATTGGAGGGTGTAAATGTGAAATGAGGCCAAATTAAATGGCATATTTATGTATTATGATTTATGCCTATTAAAAATGACAATATTGTTGAATATTTGTTCTTTAGTTTTACATTGGTTTGGACAATTAAAATACATAACCTAATTTAAGTTTTTCTTTGGTTTAGTCATGCAATTAATGCTTATTAGACTTATTTTAGCAAGTACTTTAAAATTATGATCATTTTTATTATGAATTATTTATTTTATGCAATTTCATTATTATCTTTTGTTGAGTATTTTAGTGATATTTTGTGTTTTATTTTTTAAGGAACATCTTTGATAGGACTAAAGAAATATTTGACGTACAAATTAATCATATATTTATAAGAATATTTAATCGGAATGTGGTATAGTCCATTCTTTCTTTAATTAAATTTAAGTCTTGAATGTAAAAATATTCTTAATAAAAAATATTTTTTCATAATAAAATTTATGTGATACTAATTCAAATTAGTCAGATTCTAATAATATCGAATAGGAACAAAGTTAAAAGTGAAGGAGTTCCTTATTATCATCTTATCACATAATATGGTCTTTCGGCGGTTTCAAAAGGAATATGAACTAAAAATCGTTAAATATTCCTATTTCACAATAATATAGCGATTTTATTTCTTGCATTATTCAGGTGTCAATCCACTCAATTTACGCGATACTTTACATACTTCGAGGGTAGATACTTTTCTTTTTTAATTTTAATTTTAATTTTTTCATGTCTTATAAATATTCTGAATTATTAATTATTGTATTCTTTATCTTAATTTATATAATTTACATTTTTTTTAGTCAGTTCAAAAATAATTTAACACAATTCTATATTTAATAACTATTTAATTTTAAATTATTTATTTTATCTTTAATAAAATGCTTTATAGCCCCATAAATATCTGCAACTTATTTTAGATAGTAAATTTCAATTCTTAAGCTTTATGTCAAATTAAATTATTCATACAAAATTAAAATAAAAAACATAAATTTATTAAAAAACTATTACTCCTCCAAAAAATTATTTCTCAAAATACGAACGATACCACGCAAACTAGATCAACGTACAAACTAGTAAAATCTGTTTGGTTGATTGAAAAGTTATAATAATGCCTCCCCCAAACAAACACAGAATCATCAAAATTCAAACACCAAATGGAATCAAAGTTAAGGATCGATGACTTGGAACAATCACAACCGTTGATTTCTTAATAAAATCCCAAATCATAGGAACCTTCGAAGCATCTTACTCCATTCGGTAAGCAATCATGTAATCCTTTTCTCGGTCCATTTTTATTTGTACAATATATCAAAAATAATTGTTCAATTAAGATATGATTTATTATTTTATTTTTTAATATTTAGATAATTTATAGTAATAAATAAGAATGATATAGTAAAATTATTCATCTATTTATTACTTCATCTGTTGTTTCAATTTATATGACACATTTTTATATTAAATAACAATTTAATTTTAAAATATTTATTTTATCTTTAATAAATTATTTATAGTTACACAAATTTCTACCAATCATTTTAAATAGTAATTTTTAAAAATCTTTCTTTATTTTTTTAGATTTTGTGACGAATCAAATTAACTCACATAAAATGAGACTAAAGAGTATTTCTGAAAAAATATGACAAAATTAAAGCCCCCACAAATAAAGATGAACGAAGGAAGTAATTATATCCCCTCTTATCTTCTCGCGATGTCCAACGCCACGCGGCAACCCGATCTTGTTAGATAAGGCCCAATCCAAGCCCATGACCCGGCCCAATCTATCCCTTATAAAATGAACCGAACCCTCCCATGCAATTCTCGCTCATTTCAGAGTTTACAGTTTTCCTAAACGGAACTCTACCATCTCTTTTTTCCGGTTACCGTTTAGGTTTCCGACCAATTTTCTTCTTCTCCGGTGAACTATTCCTGTTAAAAGTTGCATGGTGGGGTGTTTGTTTGAATCTTAGGTTTGTGTTTCTGTTGGTTTTGAGTTTTATTTCTTTGTTTTAATTAAGAAAATTTGCTTCTTCTGAAGTCGTTGTGGGGATATTCGGGTCGTGTAAGAGTGTGTTAGAAGGTGATTATCTTTTGATTAAGTTCTTTTTTTGCTTCTTTTGAGGGGGTAGCCGGGGCTCTGGCCTCGGCGGGTTCTAAAGCCCCCAGCTATTACAACATTGGTAAACAAATCATTTCTGTATATTAGTTTTACCCATATTCTTTGAATTATTTTTTTCGATTTTACGAGATGCCTGCTCTAGGTTGTTGTGTAGAATCTGCTGTTTCCCCTCCTCTTGGCTATTCCTTCCTTTCCACGCCGGAGATTTTTACCTCCGGCTTACCTCCGTCGACAAACGCCGTCCCTCTTACCACCCATTGGTCACCGGAGCTCTCATCCGATCTGTATCGGGTTGATGGATGGGGTGCTCCGTATTTCACCGTTAATTCTTCCGGTGATATATCTGTCCGGCCCCATGGTACAGATACCCTTCCTCACCAGGAAATTGATCTCCTTAAGGTTGTGAAGAAGGCTTCTGACCCGATAAATTCTGGTGGGCTCGGGTTACAGCTTCCACTCGTTGTTCGGTTTCCGGATGTTTTGAAGAACCGATTGGAGTCTCTTCAATCGGCCTTTGATTACGCTGTTCAATCTGAAGGATATGAGGCTCATTACCAAGGTGTTTATCCTGTTAAATGCAATCAGGACCGGTTCGTTGTTGAAGATATTGTCAAATTCGGGTCGGGTTTCCGGTTTGGTCTTGAAGCTGGGTCAAAACCAGAGCTCCTCCTAGCTATGAGCTCTCTATGCAAGGGCAGCTCGGAGGGTCTTCTTGTATGCAACGGATTCAAGGATGCAGAATACATTTCACTTGCTTTGGTTGCAAGAAAGCTCCAATTGAACACGGTGATTGTTCTTGAACAAGAGGAGGAGCTTGATTTGGTGATTGACATCAGCCGTAAAATGGCGGTCCGGCCTGTGATTGGTCTTCGGGCTAAGCTTAGGACCAAACATTCCGGTCATTTTGGATCCACTTCTGGAGAGAAAGGTAAGTTTGGGCTTACAACAACTCAGATCCTTCGTGTGGTGAGGAAACTCGAAGAATCCGGAATGTTGGATTGCCTTCAGCTGCTGCATTTCCATATCGGATCTCAGATCCCTACAACGGCCTTGCTTGCTGATGGTGTTGGTGAGGCTGCTCAGGTTTATTCTGAGTTGGTCCGCCTTGGTGCTGGCATGAAATTCATTGATATTGGTGGTGGACTTGGAATTGACTATGATGGTACCAAATCTAGCGATTCTGATGTTTCCGTCGGATATGGCCTTCAAGATTACGCCTCTACAGTTGTTCAAGCTGTCCTGTTTGTTTGTGACCGGAAGAACGTGAAGCATCCGGTGATCTGTAGCGAAAGTGGCAGAGCAATTGTATCTCATCACTCTGTTCTGATATTTGAAGCTGTGTCTTCAACTACTACACGTTCTCAAGAGTTATCCTCTTTTGGCCTCCAGTCCTTCGTGGAGAAACTCAATGATGATGCTCGTACTGATTACCGGAATCTATCTGCTGCTGCTATTCGTGGAGAGTACGATACGTGTATGCTTTATGCCGATCAGTTGAAACAGAGATGTGTGGAGCAGTTCAAAGATGGCAATTTGGACATGGAACAGCTTGCTGCCGTAGATGCCGTCTGTGACTTTGTGTCAAAAGCTATTGGGGCTTCTGACCCCGTTCGCACATATCATGTGAATCTGTCCGTTTTCACTTCGATTCCTGATTTCTGGGCAATTGACCAACTATTCCCGATTGTTCCCATCCACAAACTAGATGAACGTCCTTCAGCTCGGGGAATTTTATCCGACTTGACATGTGACAGTGATGGAAAGATCGATAAATTCATCGGAGGCGAGTCAAGCTTGCCTCTCCATGAATTGGGAAGTGGAAATGGTGCGCCTTATTATCTGGGAATGTTTTTAGGTGGGGCATATGAGGAAGCCCTCGGGGGACTCCACAACCTATTTGGCGGACCTAGCGTCTTGCGTGTGTCACAAAGCGACAGCCCTCACAGCTTCGCTGTAACATATGCAGTCCCTGGGCCGTCCTGTGCTGACGTTCTCCGAGCAATGCAGCACGAGCCTGAACTCATGTTCGAGACACTCAAGCACCGTGCGGAGGAATTCATGCACAAGGAAGAAGAAGAAGAAGAAGATAAGGAAGTGGCATTTGCATCATTGGCCAGCAGCCTAAATCAGTCGTTCCACAACATGCCTTATCTTGCGCCACATTCGTCTTGCTGCCTTAGTGCTGCTGCAAACAGCGGTGGGTATTACTATTGCAATGATGAGAATATTGTTGGTGTTGGCGCAGAGTGTGCAATAGGGGAGGAAGAGTTTTGGCCATACTGCGTTGCTTAATGAGTTTCATGTCATTTTCAGATTCCGCCATTGCTCCTTTTTTTTTTTTGTTCTTCTTCAAGTAATAAAGGTTGTCTGTTTCGTTAGCGCTATGGTATGTTAAATTTATGTCATTTTTGGTGTAGTTTCCTTGTTATGGAGAAAGTAAGGAATTTTCTCCTCATCTTATGTAATCTTATCCTTATTAAATGAAATTTTACTTTAGAATTTATCGCTAGTGTTTTTCTTCTTCCAATTTCTATTTTAGATTCTGTTTAGGATTTGAATGGTTGCTTTTTTTCTTTCTGCAGTTCCATCAATACTGGTTTCTAAACTTCTCTTTCCAAATTATCATAACACTCACAGTTTGGATGATTGTTACATATTATTTCACAAAGTAATCTATTGTTTTTGATGAATTCAAATGTTTGAATAAATTGTATCATGTTGCTATGTTACACATTAATAATTTGAATAATAAATTCATAAGGAAAGTAAGGTACGAGATAGAGTTATTATAAAAAAGGTATACATGGACTATAATACAATATAGCTTGTGAAAAGTCATATTAAGTATACATTGACACACAACATAGTTTACTTATACCTGAGCTATATATTGACCATACATTATGAATACATTCAAAAACCTGAATTAACTTAACTATTTATGAATTATTATAATTTGCGGGTGAGTTTATATAATTCGTGGGGGTACGTTTGTATAATTCAGTTATTTTTGTATAAACTCAAAATAACGAATTTATACATACACAAACATTTGAACTTTAAACAGTTATATAAATTATATTATACAAAAGTTATACAAATTATATTATACAAATTCTGAATCATACAAACGTGCGAATTATAGAAACTCGAAACCTCAACCCACATAATTATCACTGAATATTTATCGCGATTGATAATTGACTTTAACTATAACTATTAATTATTATAATTAATTAACTAATATATACTTGTTTAACAATGTAATTTTCCCTATTTAAAATAACAGTACAATAGCAAACAACGTGGTAACAACCATCCAAACAAGATGCAAGCCAAAGAGGTTGGTAGTAAGTAGAGAACAAAATATGGTTTGGTGCGATGATTCTGGGCTTAAATTCGTTTATTAGGAAATATTGAATGGTACCAAAAAGATGCCAAAAAGGGTTTTTGGGACCTGGGATTGTGGTCCTTATTCTACAATGATATAAAGGTCTTGTTACTACTCCCTTCATTCCTTTTTTATATGTCATTCTATAAATAGTTGATCTATAATATTTGTCATTATAAAATGAATGAATAAATTAATATATTGTTCACTTTTTATTTTTGTGAGTCATTAGCCTTGAAAATATACATTTGACCAACTTAAAAAAGCTAAGTAAATGGTTCATGTTCATTGGTTAAATTAGTTAATCAAAATAAATTAATTCATATTCATTGATTGAAAATTTGAGTTCCAAGAAAATTAAATAAGGGTAAAGTTACATCATTTCTTAATGCAAGTGCAAAGTAAAAATGTGATACTCTCTCTGTTCTAATTTATGTAATACTTTTCGGCTTTCGAAATTTAAATAAATTTACCTTTGATAGTAAAATTTTCATATATCTTTTAAATATTTTGAATTATTAATTATTATGACTTAAAATATTTTTTACGTAATTTATAAATATATAAAAAAAAATTTAATTTTTTTTAAAGATTTCATGCGTAAATTTTTTATCAAACTTAAATTATTTAACTTTCAAAAAATAAAAAATGTCACATAAATTGAAATAAAGGGAGTAATAATTATATGCAAAGTACTTGGCTGCTAAAATTACAGTATCTTCTGGGGATCTTATCTTAGTTCAGTGCATATGTTTGTGGGCCAATCATAAATCATGTGGCTCTACTCAAATTGTGCTAACTTATTTTATCTTTAATTTAACTAGACTACTCATGTTAGTTCAATTGATACTTTGGCACTATTTTTTTTATTTTTTTTTCTTTTAATTGGATGTATCAAATTTTGAGGAGGTGTGTTGAATAGTTTTCTACTCTAGTTTTGAGAATGATAAAATATTTTAGGGAGTCATTTACACCAATGTTCATATTTTGAGGTGGTGTTTAAAATTTCTGGATAATTTACTTAGGAATTATTTTAAAAATCAGATAATATTTACTTATAAAAGTTTTTCATTGAATTTTGTTTAGTAGAAAAATATGCAGGAAATTAGATTATTTGTAAAATAAAAATAAAAATTGGTGTAATCTCCAGATAAATTCTCACGTAATTTTTTATTTTATTATTATTATATAGAGACAATGAGTTGGATAATTTTTTATTTATTTAAATGACAGTTTAATGAGTAGAAAAAATGTAGGAAATTAGATTATTAGCAATTTTTTAAATCAAATAGGTTGTGTCTTTGATATGTTCTAGGGGTGTGGCAAAATCAAACCCAACTCGTTCAACCCGTTTAAGTTTGGGGGAAGGGGGGTGGGGGTGGGGGTGGGGTTATTGACCTACCTATTCATGAGATCAACTCATTTCAACCCAATTTTTTATATGTAATTCGAATTGACTGGTGAGAAATCTTGTCAAAATATTTTTAAAAAGCTTTTTTTTTTTCAATTTGATATGTTATATATAGCCATAATAAAGATTTTTTTTTTTAATTAAGTACTAAAATATTTTAAAAGATCAAGTAAAACAAAATAATCTTCGTAAAAATCAGGTTAGGTTGGTCTTGACATATTATGTAACTTATCACCTAATTCATTTTGACCCGTTTAGAACCTAACAAAAATGAGTATAAAGATTCCACTAGAAAAGTTTGATACTTTGGAAAAAGAAGAGAGAGAGGAAAAAGGAAGGAAGAATCATTTTAAACAACTACATCCATTGTGTTTGGCCTTTTCTTCTTACCTTTTTCTCGTTTGTCCATAAATCAATTATATATATGATATAAGAGCTATCATGTCATCCAATTCTAAACATAGATTTTTTTTTATTCGGCGTCTCATATAATTGAAATGTTTGTCACAAAAAGCTCATTCAGGGAAACGCTCCTTGTCAACAAAAAAAAAAAATTTATATTAAAATTCAAATTAAAATCTTTAATTAAGAGAAAAACTGCTTCATCTACCATGTACAATATCACAACCTTCAACAGTAAACATTGGGTTTATGGACAATTCTAGTTTAATTTGCGCAGTGTGCACCCATTATGTTGTAATTGAGCAATAAATCCTACTATTATTAATTATATATACACATCACACATGTGTAATGAAACATGAACATTGTTCATTTCAGGTTAATTTATTCTGAATTCTAGATTCGTCTCTAATAAATTTTTTATATTAATTATGCATCGGGAGTAAAATATATTGACAATATTTTAAGTTTGCCACTAAATTTCATGTTGATATTCAAATTATGACATGTTTTAATTGAATACTTCAGAAACACACAATAAAATTTTATTAAACATATTTGGATCATATTTAATTTTGAGAAGTTCCAATGCACAACTGTCCATTACTTTGATAGGTGAATCACATAAAATATATATGTCTCCTTATTTTATATTACACATTAGCATCAATCAGAACATGCATGAGGTTAATGGTATAATTAATTAGAGAATTAGATGATATATTATACTAGTTAACTTATTCACATAATGGACGTTTGACTACAAGTGTAAAAAAATTCTAAGTCACTTGTATAATAAGATCACTTTATCATATATTCTGATACCCAATTAAAATACATAATAATTTAAATATCATAATAAAATTTACTTGAAAAATTTAAAAGATCATCGACCTTGCGTCTAGAATATCTCTCTATATATAAGGATGTGGTTCTTGTCATCAATTCTTCACCTCCAAGTATTAGGTAGTTGTTGAGAATATATATGGAACATTAAAACCGTGGCCATTTAAATGTGTAAATATATGCTATTCTTTAAGATGGATTTTGGACATATATGGATGGAAGGCCAGCTCTACTTAGGAAAGGGACTAGGACCTTCTTTCTTTTTTTCATTCGATTTAATATTTGATATTCGTATAGGGGGTCAATTATATTATTTATATGAGTAGTATAATATTATAACTCAAATACCTTATCCTAGTCGACTTTAGTCTCCTACACGAAATAGTAGCTTAGTCGTACATAATGTAGGATTCAGTAGTTTAGTCCTAGTATGACTCTAACTCTAACTCTAACTCGTCAGCCAGCTTCAATGGACATGTTCCTTTGACATGGTCCATCAGGCTTCAGGCTTCCTTCAACACTTCCCCTCAAGCTAGTGAGTGCAGGAATTGTAACTCCTAGTTTGCTGCGAAAAAACCTGTTTTGTTAAGGCTTTGGTATGAATATTAGCTAGCTGTCCTTAGACTATTAAACTGAGTAAGAAGTTGTCCCCTGGCCATCTTCTCACGAACAAAATGATAGTCCATTTTAACATGTTTAGTTCTAGCATGCATAATTGGATTAACCGTCATGTACAAGGTACTCATGTTATCACAATACAACGTATGAACAAATCGAAGGAACACTCCAAGTTCATGAAGAAGATACATGATCCAAGTCATCTCTACTATAGTGGAGGTTAGTGCTCTATACTCAGCTTCAGCACTCGATCGGGCTACCGTGGTCTGTTTCTTGGAAGTCCAAAAAATACAATTTGCACCTAGGTAGATGCTATAGCATGTAGTTGATCTCCTGGTGGTGGTACAACCTCCCCAATCAACATCTGAGTATTCATACAACCTACTTGGTGATTGTGAAATAATTCTGAATCCAAAGTGTAGAGTACCTTTGATGTACCTGAGAATTCGTTTTACCCTTTGAAGATGTTCAATGTTTGGGCTTTGCATAAACTGGCTTGCTAAATTCACAGCATGAGTTATATCAAGTTTTGTGAGGGTCAAATATTGAAAACTCCCTACTATCATTCTGTACAAGAATGCATCTACAAGACTTTCCACAACTTCATGCAAACCATGCTTTTGAGCCAAATGAGTGGCTACAGGCCTTTGCCAAAGTCATCTCTGTCTTGGCTAGTAGCTCAACAACATACTTGCTTTGACTTAAGTGAATTTCTCCTTCAAAATACTTAACCTCAACTCCTAAAAAGAAGTGTAAAGGGCCAAGATCTTTCATAGCAAACTCCTTCCCAAGTTGTAGAACCAACTCTGAGACATATAATGGATTACTTCCTGTGACAATAATATCATCCACATATAACAAGAGAAATATTTTGCCTTTGTGAGTTTGCAAAGTAAATAAGGAAGGGTCAGCCTTACTACACATGAAACCAAGGTGTGAGAAATGCATGTTAAACCTATCAAACCAGGCTCTTTGTGCTTGTTTAAGACCATACAATGCCTTTTTAAGTAGACACACATGTTGAGGATACTTGGGATCAATAAATCCAAGAGGTTGACTCATGTACACTTTCTCTTGTAGGAAACCATGGAGAAAAACATTTTTGACATCTAGTTGTCTAACTTCCCACTTTGAGCTTACAACAATGGAAAGAACCACCCTAATAGTTGTGGCTTTAACCACAGGGCTAAATGTTTCTTCAAAGTCTACCCCTTCAAGCTGCGAGAATCCCCTTGCCACAAGTTTGGCCTTGTATCTCTATTGTTCCATCAACTTTTTAATTTTATCTTGAACATCCATTTTGAGCCAATCAAATTTATATCAGGAGATTTGGGCACCAATATTCATGTCTTATTAGTATGTAAGGCATTGATTTCCTCCTAGATTGCTGCAAGCCAATGAGGTGACCATGAGATTTGACATGTTCCATTATGCTTCAAGCTTCTTTCAAATATGATTCGAAGTGTATTTAAATATGAAATTTTCTTATGCCTCTGTTTATAATATTACATAAAGGTATGTAAAATAATAATTATAAACATGACATTAATTATGAAAATGAAAATTATAAAGAAAGGTTATGAAGGTGTGGAAATTAATGTCATAATAATGAAAAGTAGTGGAAGATTTATTCTAAAATAGCAAACATCCACAATTATTAGTTTCATAACATTGACAGTTTAAAATAACATTTTTTGTTGTTATGAATAACTTCTTTTCAAATTAACTCATGTTGTCTCAATTAGTAGGTTGCTAATTATGTGAGGCATTTTGAAAAGGGAGTATTCCTCCATTTCAATTGAATTGAATCCTTTTTATTTGACATGTAGTTTAAGATGGTATAAATTTTCTCAAAATTTTATAATCTTTAACTTAAAAGATATATTTTATAGTCATATTGGTTGTCCGTTTTCTCTTTTGCACGCTCCTTAAGAAATAAAAAATGAAAAGGATAATTTTACTAATTTACTCCTCAGGAAATTTTTTGAAGCTTTACAAAACTTGCTTACACTTTCAAATATGAATTAATTCTAAAGGGTAAAGTGAGAAAACATCAATTTATTCTCTCTTTGTAAAATTGATAAATAATTTGGTATAACTATTTTTAATAATGTACACAACTAATAAATGGGATGGAGGAAGTATCAAAATATTAAAATTAAAGAGTTATCAAAAATAAGGAAATAAAAGCTCTTTATAAAACGAACTAAAATTAAAATAAACCAACAAAAAGAGTAAATACTAAATAGTACTCCCTCCAGAGATTCTCACGAAAAATGACGAATTTATATTTATTTATACCATAGTAGAAGAGGCTAGAATGGAATTAAAATTGCATTAAAGGGAAATTTTATCATTTAAGTGTTAAATTATTTAAAAAATATTCAATAATTTATATATTTAAAAATTACATAACATGTATATAAATTACAATAATTAATAACTTAAATTATTTATAAAAACATATAAAAAATGCACGGTCAAATAAATATTTGATTGACTCTCCAAATTCTATCCATGCTACATAAATTGGGACCAAAGGAGTAAAAACATTTACAATAATTTATTTATTTGCAAATCATAATAATTAACAACCTAAAATAATGATTTTTTTAAAAAAAAATTTATGGTCAAACAATTTCTTTACTGACTCCCGAAATTCTATCTGTGTCACATAAATTGGGACATAAAGAGTAACATATATTGCACCTGTCTCATATAAAAATTACGATCAAAGAAAAATTTGATTGATCCTCCAAATTTAATCTGTATCACATAAATTTGAAAAGAGGCAGTAAAGACATTTATATAATCAAAAAGACATTTTCAATAAAATATATATTTGCAAAATATGTTAAAGTAAAATAAATCACAATAAGTAATAATTTAAATTAATTTTAAAAATACGAAATGACGGTCCCTTTTTTTTTATCAACTCTAATTTTCTTTTAATCTATATCATAAATTAAAATATAAAAACAATATATATTGTACTTGTGCTGATATAAACCACAAAATATGTGGTTTTATTTAGGTTGGAAGACAATTTGGAGAAGAATTGAGTTTTTGACTTTTGACTTGATGTTTTCCTAAATTTGACTCATTAAGATGTTTGTGGTTAGCAAGTTGATTGATTTTGACAAACCACCCATATATATTTCTAGTTTAAATTGTTGACCATAATAAGTCTCCATACTAATTATGAGTTTATTATTTTTACTTATAAATTTATATTTGTTATATTATAATTTTAATAATTTTAACACATAAATTTATATTTGGCAATTAAAATATATAAACCCAATATCTTAAAGCTCCACCTGCCACCAGATCCGGCTCCCCTCCATTACCCCTTTCATCCATTTCGTCAAGTGCACATCTAGATCAGAGACATGTGTCTTATTTAAAGTTTAAAGATCAAGATTATATTATATTAACAAATATCATAATCATAGTTGAGTCAACTATTTTAGAAAACTACTCTCCAAATTTGGTAAGAATTACAATATATTCCATATAAAATTTAATATTTATTAATATCATTAGTTCATCTTAAGTTTTTATATTTAAATATAAAAATATAAAAATTCTCCTCACCATATTAGTTAATAGCTTTTGAAAATCAGTTTTTGCTATTTACGTATTTAATTTCCTCTCGAGATATATAAATTACGAAGAGGAATTATAATTCCTCATACACATTTGCAGTTTCTTCTTTATTTTCTCTTTTCTATTTTTTTTTTCTTTTAATTTGTTGGGCAAATGCTAGTAAGAATTGGATTTTACCAATGAGTGGGTAACAATATATGACCAACGTTACGGTACTTTACAATATATTTCATACAAAATTTGATATTTATTAATAATATTAATAAATATCAAATTTTGTATGAAATATATTGTAATTCTTACTAAGTTTAGAGATTAGTTTTCTAAAATTAGTTGACTTAACTATGGTTATAATATTTGTTAATATAATATAATCTTGACCTTTAAATTTTAAATAAGACACATGTCTTTCATCTAGACGTACACTTGACGAAATGGAGGGGAGCCGTATCCCCTGCCACCCAACCTCCTTTCCATGAAATAGGCACCCCTTCTTTATCCACTCGAGCTCTATTTCTGATACCTTTTTAATTAATATTTTATACACAACTATATGTATCTATTCATAATTGTGTCCTAGATACAATGTATTCAATTGGATTCACATCTATTTGGTATACATAGATAAATCTCGCTCGTCTCCCTTTCATCTCGTTCGTCTCCCTCCCATCTCGCTCATCACTCTCACATCTCGCTTGCGTATTTGGTATTCCAAACACATGTCATGAATCACATCAGATACATGTATATAATGTATATTTAAAGTGATTCACACCGACATGAAATCTGGTATGATATTATTAAATAGTGAAATAAAATGTAATTTTTTTAAATTATAGAGAAAATTAATAAATATGGTAAGAATACTTGTATAATTAGACATGTTTAATTAAGAGGTTGTCAATCTTGCATCAATGTATGTATAGGTGTGAGATAAGATTGTATATAAGGATGTGGTTCTTGTCATGACTTCTTTTAACTTCCAAGTATTAGGTTGTTGTTGAGAATATATGTGTGTGTGGCAGCTCAAAACTGTGACCATTTAAATATTTGTGTAACCATATGCTATTCTTTAGGATGGATATATATGGGTGTAAATGAATGCCAACTTTCTTGAGGAAAGGGACAAGGAATTTTGCTTTTAGAATCTGCTAAGGGGCAGCTTCTTATTTTTCCTTTTTTGAGTTTTTGCAACTTGGGAACTCAATACCTAAATAAGTTTGGAATAGTTTGATTCACGAATTAAGTTATTTTAAATTTATAATTTAAAATATATTTTTTGATTAATTATTTTACTTAGAAAGTGAGATAAAATTACAATCATGTTTGAAAAATTGTCTAATAATATCACTTTTGTTTCTTTTAGAATTATAATATAATTCAACTATTTTTATTTTTCTCAAAATATAGACACAGTAAAAGTATCTTTCTCTTTACTAGTGGGATGCCATGTCACATATTTTTTGTATAAGATATTAGTGCTTTAGAGTTCAAAAAATCTGTTGTTAAAAAAAAGAAGAAATAATGTGACATGTTATTTCATTATCAAAGAGAGAGAATGTTTTTATTGTGTCAAATATATTTTGAGGAAAATAAATATAATTGAGTGGTATTGTAGTCCTAAAATAAATAAAGTGATATTACTAGGCAATTTCCCAAAGTGATTATTCAAATTCAAGTAATTTAAGCATCTTTCGAATTAAGTAATACGACTTGCATTCTAATCACATATCAATTCATGCTAAATCATCACGTGTGATCATGTTCCAGATTTAAATAAGCATAAACTGACATAAAGAATGAATTTTTTCACAATCAAATCAAATTTTAATCCAACAAACAACCTAAAATCAAGCTAAACGATCTCGGAATGTCGAAAATGACATTGTCCACAACCTAAAGTCAAATTTCAATATTATCTGTATCATGTAGTTTACTCGTATAATTCAGTTGAGAGTATTACTTAGTACCGAGCAGTTATAGGGATGAAGGCTCACCTATCAATAAGGACTGAGACCTTTAGTAGCAATTCCTAAGTCTTAGAACTACGTGACAACGTAGGTTTTAAGGGTCACCCATCAGATCAGGACTAACACCTTAGTCCTTTTTGGACGTCAACTTATTAGTGGATTCACGTTAGACAGTGTCCATAACCCTACAAAGTACATAACACCCTTCAAGCTTGGGTACAAGTTGGACTTTATTTAGCTCAGAATGAGTATGTCGGTTAATAGTATCTCCCACAGTTCAGTCTCAAATATTTGATGACCTTGTATTTCAGTTTACTCAGTACAATGTTGATTAGTTACATGCTTATTACTTGGTCATTGCATCCGCTCATTTATTTAAGTTTATATTTAGTTTAGCATCTTAGATTTATCATATTGAGCTTGTTAGATTATTGTGTCTATCTCACATACTCAGTACATTCAAAGTACTGACCCTACACTCTTTTGCAGTGTTTGAAAAGGGGGGTGGGGGGTGAGGCAAGGACGTTTAATGCACTATGGGGCCAGACATAAGCCCCGAGACACGGGGGGGGGGGGGGGGGGGGGGGGGGGGGGGG
>JAJOOR010002640.1:0-42632 GCA_036250505.1 Solanum acaule | reverse complement strand
TAAATGTCCTTTTAAAAGCATGTTTTGCATGGTTATCATACTTAGTGCATTCTTGTACTAACACCATTCTTCTTCATCTTTTTACACCAAGTGTAGGTAGTGGCGGCTAAAGGGTCTTTCCTAGAAGTGAGGAGCTTGGCTTATTATTCCCAAGTTCGGGTGTGTCCTTAAAGATTCAAGGACCTTTATGTTAAAGAGTTTCCTTAAGTTCTATGTACTAGATAGTAGTTTATTTTGTATTGTAAGGGCTGTGTCCCTCTTGTGTTGTAGTCATGTTTTAAGATGGCTACCTTGAGACGCAGTACTCCGATTTTGTATTAAAGGTTTAATGAGGTGACTTTTAAGTCTTGTGTTATATTATGAAAAAGTTTTAAATTTTCCTCTATTTTTCTATGATAAATGCTATGACGCATTCTAAGGCCTTCATAAGACCTCCGAGAGGTCGAATACGCCAGTATATGTTTAGTCAGAAAGAGCCTAATCTCAAACAGAGAAGGTGGTTAGAGTTAATCAAAGATTGTGACATGAGTATTCTTTATCACCCAGGTAAATGTTGTTGATGATGCCTTGAGTATATTATCGATGGGTAATACCACCCATTTTGAGGAAGATAAGAAAGAGTTGGCAAAAGATGTGCATATACTTGCACGATTAAGAGTTCAACTAATAGATTCCACAGAAGGAGGAGTAGTGGTGATGAATGGGGATGAATCATCATTAGTGTCAGAGGTGAAATGAAAGCAAGACCAAGATCCTATTTTGCTTGAGTTGAAGGCAAATGTTCATAAGCAAAAAGTAATGGCTTTTGAACAAGGGGGAGATGATGTATTGAGGTATCAAGGTAGGTTGTATGTACCAAGGGTGGATGAGCTCCAAGAGAGGATCATGGAGGAAGCTCATAGCTCCAGATATTCTATTCATCAGGGTTTCAAAAAAATGTATGGTGACTTGAGAAAAGTTTATTGGTGGAGTAGTATGAAGAAATGTATTGCTGAGTTCGTTGCCAAATGCCCGAATTGTCATAAAGTTAAAGTAGAGCACCAAAGGTCCGGTGGTATGGCTCAGAATATAGAACTTCCAGAATGGAAGTGGGAGATGATCAATATGGATTTCATCGTAGGTTTACCACGGTTTCGCAGACAACATGACTAAATTTGGGCTATTTAGATCGAATGACCAAATCATCCCACTTTTGTCGGTAATGACTACCCATTCAGCAGAGGACTATGCCAAGTTGTATCTTCAAGAGGTAGTTAGACTTCATGGTGTACCAATTTTGATTATTTCAGATAGAGGTGCACAATTTACTGCACTGTTCTGGAATTCTTTTCAGAAAGGCTTCGGTTCAAAGGTGAACTTGAGTACTGCTTTTCATCCTTAGACCGATGTTCAAACAGAGTGCACTATTCAGACTTTAGAAGATATGTTGAGGGACTGTGTGATTGATTTCAAGGGTAATTGGTATGATCACCTACCTCTTATCGAGTTTGCTTACAATAATAGTTACTACAAAGCCTTATCCTACTACGGCCTCTCAGAGGAAATCGATGAGCGATTCTAAGACAAGAATCAAGGCTAGAATATTAGAAAACATAAGAAGAAGTAGGTATGTGATTGATAAGGATCATATCATCTATGTTAATGTAATTGAGGAAAAAGAGGGCAGTGAAACGAAGTCTTAGGACATTATTGCGGTAGTTGTGAAGAGGATGAAAGATGCTCTAAAGGCAAAGCCCACCCAGACTGCAAGAATTGGAAAGGCACGAGCAAAAAGAGTGGAAGAAACCTACAAGAAAAGGAAGGAAGAACTTGTGAAGAAAAATAAGTAGGAGAATTCGAAGAGAAAAATAGAGGAGTCTATTGAACCAAGTTTTGAGTCTGAGATGGGACCTGCATCAGATCGCAAAAAGAGAAAAGTTGATGAAGCATAGACTAGAGAAAATGGGTTAGTATTTTGAAAACACAAAAGGTACTCAATGGGAGGGTCTTCAACCTTAAGATCAGAACCAAATCTGAGGGTCCTGGTTGATGATGATGAACTGCAGAGCTGGATACACCGGTTTCAGGGGCATGTGAATGTGTTATATGAAAAAGAAGTGGGAAAGTTCTACCACAACGTGGAATTTACCAAGGATGGCAGTCTGAACACCCAAAGTGAATCGAATTATTCTTCACTTGAATGAGGAAATTCTGGGAGAGATTCTTAAACTTCTGGGATCTCCTTCAAAGGATTTATTTAGGAAATTGGAAAACATCCAATTATCAGTTGTGTGGGTATTCCTAAAAAATTTCTCAAAGGAAAATATGAGCTTTATTTCAAATTTATCAATAAGGTACTTTTTCCTTAGGACTACAAAGTGAATTGTTGCATCTGTTGTTGATCTATTCGTCATGGTATCTCTTAGCAAGGTCGTAAATATCAATATCCCTACTATTATGTTGGAGCATATGAACAAGATTATCACTGCTTTGGATGGAAAACATTGAATGCGGTATGTCTATCTACTGACAAGGGTATTCAAGCATTTTGATATTCATTATGGCAAAGGGATCAAAAGAACTTTAAGACGGCCATCTCTCTAAACACACTTTTAAGTGTGAATGTGTGGAAGGAAGGACAGGGAATAACAATAAGAGCTCTGAACTGCATGAGGGACATGAATATTTGAAACATGCTTTAGAAGAGATGATAGTGAAACTGGAAAAAAAGGGATGCAGAAATTGCTCGCCAAATTCTTAGTTATTTAATGACAAAGTAGTGGGATCAGGTGCAACTTAACTGGTTGCTTTAAAAATTCAAAATGAGGGCCTGACTGCGGAAAATGTTGAGCTAAAAGCTAGGCTACTCTATGCTCATGCCGAGGCGGATGTTCGAATGAACTTCTCCTCAAATCTCTCACTTCCAAGCCTCCTACTTCCTAAACTCTTATTTTGTCCCCTTCCTATTTTTCTTGTTGATCATTTTAGTTGGCATTGTCCAGATCTTCTTGTACTTTTATTGTAGTATTTTGAATGCTAACGTTTTATGATCAATTAATGTTTTTTCCTTATGTTTACTGGTTTCTCTTATTACTTTATGCATTTCTAATCATGCTCAGAGTTACTCAAGTGGCCATGAATTTTCCTAAACTGCATACTTCAAAAGGGGGAAGATTATGCTATGGTTATGAGGGATCAGTCAGTTGTAAGCAATGACCTAGTCATGTTTAGAAGGGGAAGATGTTAAGTAAGTTTATCATCATGAAAAGAGGGGGGGGGGATGTTATTCCAAATTTATAGTGAAGTTTCAGTGACTTAATACACTATGAGATCTGACAAGGGACCTGATCCAATGAGAGATTGAGAGTTAAGTTACGTGAAAAGGAAAGTTGTAAAACACTGCAACCACTACCACTACTACAATGACATTGTTCTAATGTTTTTGTCCATCCTATAAAAGCTTTTCACAAATGTCATAACCTTAGTTTTTGCATTCTATGAGAATCACATAAGAAAGTCATTCTCGTAAGCAATATTTCTCATATGCAGCAAGAGACTTGATAGAGTCATCTTTCTTTCTTAGTTGTTATTTGAGAACATAGTTTTGCGCTTATTCAATGTAAGATCTATTCCAGAGTTATAAAGGAATTAGATCGGTTTGAGCCTTTTTTCATTATTCTGAGTTGTAGCTAGAGCTAGCTATGTCTTGGTCTAGATTTCTATATCGACTGACTAATTGGTGTTGTGGGAAATACAAGTATTGCTCTACTTTATGTAATATAGTTGTTACAGAGAAGGAGAAGGGATTAATAGTTTAATTCCTATGTTGCAAGAGTTTGTAAGATGAATCTTAGCTCTTTGAATTCAATGGAGTTGTGTTGAAATTCCGTGAGACATGTCATGGTTTTCTCCTTCCTTGAGTAAGAGAGTTTCCACATTAACTCTTTGTGTTCTTATTTTAAGCTTTTACTTTACACACTCTTTTATTGAGTCAAGAGACTTGATCCATTGACTAGTAGTGGACCCATGTATTTCATTAATATCGTTTACCTATTGGAAAATGTTGAACGATAGGGTAGAGTTCACTGCACACAAAAAATATCTTGCTAAAGCATGTATTATTGCAAGTGTTTGACAAAAGCTTACCATCAAGAAGGGAAACAACCCTGGTATTTACATAAAGTACAAAAACAACACATAATGTTTATGTAAAAATTCCTGTAAAATAATACCAATCTCTTGAAAATCTTTGCTGAATAGGATTCGACAGATAGTAGAATAAATATGCCACCTCAAGTAAAGTTTTTTTTTACTATATTCCATGTAGGATTTGACCCAAAACAATTAGATTACTATATTTGACTGCGATCACTTGCACTAAATATAAGGTTTGATTAAAGTATGTCAAATTTTAGCATTATTATCAGGGAATAAGATTGTGAAAATTACTTCACTTTACTTTATATCTATAATGACCCGGTCGGTTATTTTTTTTATTTTTTCATGGATATTTCAATTTTTCCCTACCGTGATTGACCCCGAGTCTCCTTTGTTTGAGTTTTATAAAGTTGGTCCTTGAACTTGGAGTTACAAGTTGAGAATTTGGTAAGTTTTGAGTTTTAAAAGCTAAGTTGTTAAGAAAGTGGTGTTCGATGTCTTTTGGAGTTTCAAGTGTCGGAATGAAATTTCGTCTATTCCATCAGTCCCAAAATGTGAAATATGATCCATGAGAGTTGTCGGTTCTGGTTTCTGAATCTTTTTGACGATTTGAGGTCCTAATTGTGGAATTTTAGCCTTTGGGTTAACTTTGGTCAACATTTGGAGTTCGAATGCTCGGATTGGAATTCTGAGAGTTCTGTTCTATTCGAGGGATGATTTAAGGCCTAGTTGAGGTGTTGGTTGATTTTTGAGAGGTCCTCATCTTGTTTAGCCTTTTTAGGCGTGAGTTAATTTTTTGTGGTTTTCACAGATGTTGGGTCAAGGAGACCTCAGATTCGTTTTGATGGTTCCATTGAGACCATAAATTCAAGTATAATTGATTTGCATATGTGGTTTACATGTATGGGGTTCTAACGAATCAAATGGGTCCTTTCGATGTTTTTAGAGTTGGGTGATTTTCTGATGTCTGAGTTCTGGTGCACCTATGCTTTTGCGAGGCTTGGTTTGCTTTTGTGAAGGGTATACCACTATTGACCTTCGCATTTGCGAAGCAACCATCGCTTAAGCGACCTTTGCTTAAGCGAAGGCTTGATCACAGAAGCAGAGCCTGCAGTTTTATTGGGGTTCGCTTAAGTGGTACCTGAGAGGGATTTTGCTGCAAATTTCGGGGTTTATGCCCCATTTCACTATTTTTGAACTTGGGGAACCCTTGGTGGTGAGTTTTGGAAGGAATTTATATGCTAGATCAGTTCGTTAAGTGTTCTTGTTCCTTAACCCTCAATTTCCATTGATTAATTATGAGTTTTAACATCAAAATATGAGGTTTTGAATGGGGAATAATGAGGTTTTTCAAGAACCCAAGTTCTTAACTGAAATGGAGTTTGTGAACTGATATCAAGTCCTGTTTCGAAATGATATTCCCGAATGAGTTCCTAAAGCCTTGACTAATGTTTTCAAGTATTAAATTTCTGATTCAAACCTTGGTTTTTTGAATTAGGTATTGTGTTGATTATTCCACCTTTCAAGGGAATTGTTGTGGGTGTTGTTATTTCTGGAAAGTGATTGTGAATACTTGCTTTGTTTATAGATTTTTTGGCTTTGGAAATGATTCGGAAAGGGAAGACTCAACCATTGGAGTGATTGTTGATTGATTTAAGGCAAATGACTTCCCAAACCTTGTATTTTAGTTTAATTCGTGTGCTTCCTTAGTTGATTGTGTGTTGTGAGTAATGGGGATGAGGTGAAGGGTTTAAATTGTCCATTTGTTATATCTAAATGAATAAAAAATTAATGAAATGAAAAATTCTATATCATGAACATGATGATGTTAATTGCCATATTGTCCCTGTTGATTGATTGATGAAATGCTTGAAGGCATAATTCTAGACTTGAATTGTATGAATTGTTTTCTCTTCCATGTGGTGTGATATTGCTTGTGTGCATTGACTGTGAACACTGTGATGAGACATGTGATAATGTTATAAAGCCGATGGGAAATGATTCCGGTTAGTGATGTGAATATAAGACCGATGGGAAATGGTTCTGGCTAGTGATGTGATATAAAGCCGATGGGAAATGGTTCCGGCTTGTGAGATGATATAAAGCCTATGGAAATGGCTGCGGCTAGTGATGTGATATAAAACCGATGGAATATGGTTTTTATTAGTGATGTGATATAAAGCCGATGGGAACTAGTTCTGGCTAGTGATATTGTGCCGATGGGAATGATTTCGGCAAGAGATTGATCATTGGTACTTGATGTATTTGATGCTTATACGTGAGTTACTTGGTGAATGTGATTGATGCACTTGTTACGTGTAACTAAAATACTTGACATTGGGATTGGCTTATTTGATTTGATTGATTGTTAAATTGTGAAGATTACACTGTGAATAGTGGGCTTTGTGAGCCGTTGTATTTTAGAATTGCTATGTTTGGTTGATTTCTGTGCAGGTTGTAGTTTAAGGAGGTTCTATTGGAGCGTAAGTGGTATTCGGTTTCTAGCTAGTTGCTTTGTTTAGTAGGTCGCTTGTTGGGTACCATGTTGTTGGTACTCACGTCTTGCTTCTACACATGTGTAGGTTCTCAGTCCGGACCCGTGTGATCTTCTTCTTCTTCTCCTGACAGTAAAGGCTCATTGAAAGATATGAAAGGTAGCTACTTGTCATCCTAGCGGGCCCTATTTCCCTTTTTCTTTTTTATCGTTGTTCTACTTGAGAAACAAAAACTGACACTTGTATTTATCTTTGTATTATGTATTTTCATTAGTGGCTTGTACATGTGACAACTAGGTTTTGGGATGTTTCTTAGAATGAATAAGTTTTGCTTCTTTGTCTTGTTCTTGCTTTACTGTTTTCCACATTTTCTTTCTTTTTGTTGGGTTGAGGGTGACTTGTCTTTGTGGGAATAGAGAAGTGTCCTCACGTCCATTTTTGGGTCGTCATAGAATCATTATCCTATCCCATTAATATTTGTTCAATGAGAATATCTTTTTAGTGCAAGTGTCATTTTTCCCCTGAGGATAGATACTTCCACATTCAAAATCAAACAAGGTGTGTATGTTATCATGTAGGCTGAAGGACTATTGGTGTAATACAGATCTGCAATAACCTTGGGGGTCATTGGAATTAGTTCTTATCATTGTGTGAATTGTCATACAACAAAGTTTATCACTCTAGTATTGATATAGCACCATTTGAGGCACTTTAGGGAAGAAGGTGTAGAACGCCTATAGGGTTATTTTAGACTGATGATGTGAAACCCTTAGGGGTTGACTTTGTGAAGGAAACATACTTAATGAAACTTTCCCGCAAGTGTGGAGCCAAGCCTTGATCACAATTGTGGAGCTATAGGAACTTGCGACTCACAACTTAAAAACGATGAATTATTTGTATATAGAAGATTTGCGGATCTCTAGTGAAGAGCAGAACCATACTAAGTACATTTATTTTATTTTAAAAAAATATCACTTTTTTAATCAAATTTGGACTCGCGGTCCTTTATTAAAATTAACTAATTGACCTAAGATAGTCCATTAGTGAACAAGAACAATTAACCCTAAATGGCCCAAAAGTGACCATTCATGTATAGAACGACAAGACCCCACGATGGGGTTTCCTAATTTGAGACTTCCATTTCTACTTTGTCTTAACACTAGCGCTGCTTGGAAGATGTTTATCCTTGTGACTCCCAATAGTGGTCTTCTCCTTCTCATTCTATGAGTGATTAACATCCTTCATAGGCGAGCTTCTCCAATCGCATCCACGAGCAGTTGGTAAAGGTTTGTGCCTTTTATCGCTGCTCCTTTATGTTGTTTTAATCTTAGCTGATGCATCCATTTTCTTTGAAGGTGTACTACCCGGTTCGAATGTATGAGTTCAGGAAGAACTCTTGGGAGAGAGCGAACCTTGTATTCTAATTTCGAGAATCTCTGTAAGTAGCCTTCCTTCCTCCTACCTTGTGATGGTGTTTGATTTCTAACAACCTGCTTTTCCTTAGTTGAAGACAAATGGGAGATGACCTACTCATGCGCTTCATTTTCATGACCGCTTAGTTAGATGCAAGTTAAGATTGCAGATCTGATTCCTTATTTCTTGTTTTTTGCTGGTATATGTATCTTTTTTTGCGGACTCTCTTAGCTTAGATTAGCTAGTTCATACACAACCCTTTTGCTCCAAACGTAGCTCCAATCTGATCTGTATATATAATTGTGGAACTCAGTGGCTTCAAATTTGTACCTAAGCATGTTAGTCGTTGTTGCTGTAAATCTTCCTTGTTTTAACTTTGATTAAAGGAATCTGTGGTTTGTCTGTATTATGAATTCTCCTTCCCATGCTTAGTAGTTGATTATAGTTTTGAAATTGTTGCTTTCCGACTGTGTTTATAGCTTAATTAGCAATGTAATCTGCTAGCTGATTAGCTCTCCTAAAAATATGCTTGATTGTAACATTCATTTGGGACATAATCTCTTGAATGTTTTCTACCCTTTCCACTAATTCCCAAGGAATCCTCCAATTTCTGACCAATAGGTGTTTCAAAATAAGGTGTTTCCAGACTCACTTGTTGGTAACCTTGACTTAAACAAAGCATGAACGCCTTCCAGATGGCCATTGATTCTGCATCTATGTTGGTGGTCACTCCTTTGCCTTGTGCTTCTACATAGAGTAGCTCTCATGTGTTGTTTCTGATGCAGAAACCATATGAACTTTGACCTGGGTTTCCTTTGCTCGCACCATCAGTATTACATTTAATCAGACCCTCCTCAGGCACCTTCCACTTCACTAAGTGGTAGTATGGTGTATGCTTATAGTTCTGTAGCTGATCTACCATTCCTTTCCACTGATATGGAACCTTCTTAATCCATGGGAATTTTACTCTTATTAGCTGATGAATTATCATTTGACATTGATGATTCATCCAAGTAAAAGAGTATTCCTTCCCATGTCTTTTTGCATTTCTCCTTTTCAAAAGTTCCCATATTAAAACAGTTGGGACTACCTTTAGAACGTGATCTAGATTGTTATTTGCTTTATGTTCCCACTATTTAATTATGAGCTGCTCAAGTTGGAGTCCTTCAATCTTTATACCTGCACAAGAAGCAAACTTCCTCTATAAATTTTGGGCTATGTAGGCCGTTAGAAATAAATGTGTCATTGTTTTCATATTCCCTTGTTCACAATAATAGCATTTGGATACCAGTTGTATCCTCATTCTTTTAAGGTTGTCATCAGTTGCAATCCTTCTTCTCCATATTCTCCATTGGAAGAAAGCTATCTTAAAAGACAGGCCTTTGATCCAAATGTTCTTCATCCAGTCAATCTCTTCGTTTTTTCTCCTTAGATTGTTGAAAGTTGAGCTCACTGTAAAACTTCCCCTTGTGTTTCCTAATCACTAAGCCTTATTAATCTGTTCTTCATTCATGTTGGGCTTAATGGTGTCCGTGATATGCACCACCATTTGTTCTGATATGAAAGAAACTAGTTTTCGACATCCCATGAACCATTTATGAAAAAGCCTTTACTTCCAGATCTTCCTCTCTAATTGCCTCATCTCCCATGAAATACAGGGACCCTTGCTTGGTCCAGTTGTCAAACCAAAAGCTAGAGTTTTCAGCTTTGATTGTCCACCATATATCTTGTTCTACCTCTTCTTTAATAGTGATTAGTTTTATCCAAACATGTGATGCCCCACTGTTCCTGACTATTACATGGTGTAGCGTCTTACAATACTTAATTTAAAACAAAAATTATATTTCAACAAGACTAACTTTAAAAACTATTTAAATTAGTTTGATGACATTCTAAGGTTGATATCGATAGTTGAACTGAGTGATTTCTAAGTCACATAAAAATAGTCGAGTGATTTTTGAGTTATAAAACAAAATTGAGTGACTTTACAAGTGAGCTACTAGAAGTTGGGTGACTTTTGTTTATAAAAAAAAGTTGAGTGACTTTTTAAGTGAATTATTCTAAATTGAGTGACTTTTATATTATAAAACAAAGTTAAGTGACTTTCTAAGTGGACTATTAAAGTTGAACGACTGAGATATCAAATCATCATTTTAATCAACTATTTTTCATTATTATATTATATCATATCATATTATATTAATATATTATTATACTTAGTGCCCGTTTGGTCATCCGATATGAAATTATAATTTGAAATCCTGATATAAATTATGAGATGTAGTTGAAGCTTTACTTGGAAATGAAATTTGGACATTTTATGTTGTATTTTTTTTCATAAACATAAAATTCTCATAAGTTTTAAAAGTATTAAGATTATCTGAATTCTTTTTACAATCTTACCAAATAAACAAAAGTTTATAAAATCACATAATATACTATCACAAAGCTATTCTAAAAAATTACAACATTTATTGATCAAACATTATTCAATAAAAAAATAAAATTAAACATAAGTTGTAGTTTCTGGTCTTTAATATATTCCTCCCACATACTATGGACAATCTTCTCATGTTGAACTAACATTTCTCGATTATATAACTGAGAAGACAAACCAACATTGTTACTTTGAGTCATTTGGTTGGTAAGTAAAGTTGATCAAATTTAATGAATATAAATGGTAGAGTAGGAATTGATATGAATTATTAATAAATGGTAGAGTAGGAGTTGATATAAATGCTTTAAAAGTAATAATATGAATTATAAATTTTATTTATATATGAAAGAAATTGTTAGTAGATATAAATGCGGGATTGTTTTTATAAAATATAAATTTATTTTTAGGTCAACTTTAAATTTGAAAAATGTCATATCATGATTTAAAATTTCCAAATCAACGTGAAATCACATGTCTAAACGCTGCGATATGAAATCACATATCCAAACGCCTCCTTAAGGGGAAAGCCCCTAGCTAAAATATCGAAAGAAAAAAAACCCTATTAAAGTTGAGTGACTGTAATACCCTTTATAAAACAAAATAAATTATTTCTTCACAACCCTTATAAATTAAATTAATCATTAATAGTAATAATGTTAAAAGGCGTAACAGAAATTTTTTCACATGCCACATTAAAAGTAAATATACATTATATTATAAGTAATTAACAAATATTATAGCACATTCATGGTATGAATACGAAAGGGAAAAATCATTAATATCATTCATACAATACATTCATTGTATCAATACAAAAAGGGAAAAAGGCACATTCATGATTATTCAATTGAGGTTTTCCATCTTCCAATTAATGTATAAATGAAATGTATTTTTTTTCTTTTGGGGAATATTTTTTAATCCCTTTTGACGAATTAATATACAATGTGTTTGTTACCTCAAAAGTTACATAGAATTTTTGATAATTTCAAACAAGTAATATTAAGAAGTTTTGAAAGGTTTCCGAAGTGCTTTTATTATTTCTAAGCTATATGTAGCTCACTTAATAGATTTTTCCACAACAAGACTTTTACAACTAGTTTTTTACATTTCTTGAATATTTTTTTTGTCCCTCTGGCCTCCATCTAATAGCTTGTCATAAATCATTAATGATAGATCAAATTGTAACAAAAGCATGCATATGAAGTTAAGATTAGTCGAAATTAAATGTTTTAGGATAAAGAAATAGTTCAAATCTCATGGATCAGTTTAATATAAATAATTCTTTCATAGATATTCTTCTTTTTTTTAAATTCATAGATCGGGTCTTTAAAATATTTGTTCAGAATCAACGAAATGAACCAAACCCGGCCCATCTCAATAATAGAAAGAAATATAAACAATAAAAGGAAAGTCTACTAGGTTTCTGAAGGGTTTCTTGATTGATTTTTCCTCTTCTCATCCCTTTTTTTCATTGCCGCCACACTGACCTACTCCTATGGCAGGTGAGGTGTACTTGAGGTGAAGAGATCTAGGCTATGGTTGGTCAGAGCTAGGTTCAGAGAACATCACTAAGAGTCTCCAACTTTTTCTGAGCTCAAGTAGGGAGACCTTATTCTTTTGTATTCAATTCTTGTGCGGATTACTTTATCTCTTTAATGATTTATTTTGTGGGATTTGATCCTGATGTGTATAATCTTGTTCCAATACTAATGAAGCTACCAACTTTATCATTTTTTTCTCAATATATCATAATCGACTTCAAGTACATTTATCAAGTCTTTTATTTGATGGCTAATCTCATATTGAAATTAATATTACCATCTTAAGGTTAGACTGCTAGAATGTATGCGTCCACTAGTGATCAGTGGACTAGGTCCTTTGATAGAGTAATAGTGCGGAAACTGATTAACTCATGTTAAATCAGGCACAAGAGTTTTACGTGGAAATCTCCTTGCTCAAGGGAGTAAAACCACGACCTGTCACACATGATTTTCAACTGCTTTCACTAATCTCAAGCAAAAGTGAATCCAGATTCCAACTACAACAATGAGACTAAACTCTTAATCTCACACTAAGTAATACCTCTATTACTTACTGAGCAAAATCAATGCATCCATTCCCCACTATATTAACTACCACAAATTAATATATACTTCAACACCTAAGACACACAATTAACTCTAAATGAGTTCTTAAAACAATACACACAAAGGTTTTGAAATGTTTCTTTATGAATGTGAAACGAATCCTCATGTTTAGCACAATACAAGCATTCAACAACACCAACAGATAAAGATTGCTCTTCATTGTTCTATCATGTCTCTTGTTGTATGAGTTCTTTTATGCTTGAGTACTTGAGAAGAAATTTGATCTTGCTTTGAATGAATGAATGTAAAGTACTTTGTTACTTTGAATATATCAATCAACAAGTATAGTTATTGACTAATGAACAAACAACCTCGTCCGCTCCTATTGGTGAAGTGCAGTAACCTGCTCACCAACCAGCTGACACGACAACTTTATAGTTGTATATCCTTTTGAACCTGGACGAGAACACTCTGCTAGGGACCTGATCCCTTAATATGTGAGGATCATCAAAAAACCTAGAATACAACATTTCCCCCTTTTTGTTGATGAAAAACAAACATCCTTCTGACATTGAGTGTATTCATTCATTCCCCTGTCACCATGTCCACTTGTTACTAAAAGCCATTCATTCCCCTGTCATCATGACCACCTATTACATTCAGCAGCATGTACAAACGAAATCCCCCTTTTGGCATCATTAAAAAGGTAAGCAGTAAATATACACAAGTGAAATGAAAAGTAGTAAGGAATTCAGAGCCATATGCAGCACAATATATGAGTAAATAGGGAGAGTGGAAAAGACAAAAATGAAAAGAACAGGGCAATTTCATTTTGGATCAGTGTATCACAAAACTAGCTATTGAGTACCACAAAAATAACTACATTGCCATTACAACTTTGTCAGGAAGTAAAAACAAGAAGAAAAGAGGACATGAGAAAAGGCCTGTAACAAGATGTTCAATCGAGAATTAGCATCAGTGTGCGCATGAAGAAGCTGCTCGGTGAGGGACTTGACCTCCTCACTCAGTGAGGCATTTGATTCTACCAGTCAAGCATTGTCAGCCTTTAACCTGTCGATTTTCTCTTTAGCCACAATGTTGGTACCAGGTCCTGGAGATTTTCCTGTTGAAGTAGGTCCTGGAGTCGAGAAATCTTTACATCCTTAGCCCCTAGAAGAGTAGTGAAATTGTCCATTTCACGTTTAAGAGTTTCATGCTTTTCAAGGAGTTCAGAAACCTAAGACCACCTTTCCCTCCACACATTCACACTCAATAAGTGTGGCTATAGAGAAATTCTGCTTGATAGTACCTGCTACCCCTCTACCAAGGGGTACCTCAAAATGATCAAAAACCAAATTCAGAAGTTACCCATAAGCTATGCCATGCTTTGCATTCCTCAATGTCATTATCTGATGCATGTGTTCAAGCATGATTCTGGGAAGATTTGTTGCTTCAAGCTCATCCAATTGTTCCATGAGGAAAAGGTCTGCCGAAGAGGCCACTGTTCGCTTTTTAGTTCTAGGTAGGAGTATCTTATTGACAAACTCAAAGAATAATTGATGCTCCCCTTGAGAAATTTCTTCGGAAGACCAACACACTTCATGTTACCATATTTCATAGCCTGTTGGACATACTCAGTAGAAGGCTTGCATCCTTCAACAGATCGGATCCCTTTGCAGGGTACACCCAAGATTATGCCCAAAACTTCTTCACTTAGAGTGATATCTACTGCACGAACAACTGTATTGATTCCACCATCTTCAAGAAGATTCATATTGTAGTAACACACACGTACCTAAGGCTCATGTAGAAATGGCACAGCACATTCGAACATATGTTCCCAGCGTTGCCACAAAATCAAATAGGGAAAACATTCCAGGTTCAGTCAAAATCTCAGGACCAAACACCCTACCATTTAGTACCTTCCATTTTTTTAAGCTCTGCAATTCTTTCTTCCTTGGTTAATACCTTTTCTTCCTCCTTTTGTTTTTGCAAATAGACTAGGTCCCATAACAGGCTCAGACTTATAAGCAACCTTTGTCTTTACATGGGCCTTCTTGGCTGGTGATTTCTTGTTTGCTCTTGTGATTCTTAGAGCTTTTTCACGTTGTTCCTCCACTTCCTTTTGACTTTTGGTTACCGCTCTCACGATTTCCTCAGACTCAGTTTCATTGGACCCTGCATCTTAGGACAACACTACAAGGTTCACAATATGCTTATTATCAGCTTTTCTTTCCCTACGATTTCGAATTGTTTATTTGCAATCATGGCATTACTCATCAACTATTGTGTGGTTCCCCTTGACATACTTCCGATCACCCTTTTTGAGGAAGATTCCACCAACTTCCCTTTCCCTTTTCTCATTTTTTTTTGTGCTCAGATTCACTAGGTCATTCAAAACTTTTGGCTTCAATATCAAGACCACTCCCTTCAATGTTAGCAGTGGCTGCTTCAGAGTATGTGCTCCTCTAACTCTTTTCCTCGTCCAAGAGAGAGGAATATCCTCATCGTTTTTCACATATTCCTTTTGACTAACATCAGTATGTGCAGCAATATCATAGGTTTGATGAAACACAGGCTTAAATTTGTTTAGGACCGGATCCGGTGACTTACACTCATCCTCAGAGAAAGGTAGCTGAATAACTCCATTTAAAGACGCCAAACTCTGCACAAGCCACTCCTCTGATGTGGCTAAAATGTTAGATTTCGTTACTTTTCCTTCAGGTAGGTCCCCATCAAACAACCATTCAGACATCATTGAGGACACTGGGCGTGGTTGAGAAGTAACATCAAGCTCTTAAGTAGGCACACCGCTAGTAGTCTTAACCATGGACTATGCTTCAGAATTTAGGGAATTTTTACCCGATGAAACTAGAGTGGGAGAACAAGGGAGACCTTCAACAGGATTGACTAAGGACTGATCCACGACATCAGTCTGTGGCATAATAGATTCATCGGTTTCTCCCATTCCACACATGGGAGTAGAGGAAGAGGGCTCCGTAGGAGGAGTTGAGAACCGGAAGGGATTAGGGTTTACCATTTCTGGAGATAGAGAAGTTCTTAAGGGAGACGAGGGATTCGACATCTTCTAAGAATGAATAAAATAATTTTTTTTGAGTTTAAGAGAGAGGTTAGATTTTGTAGACACAAAAACTATTGGAAATAAAAAGTCTATTTATCATTGGTATCGTGTCCCGGAACAATGGCGACCCTTAATTTTCCAACTGAAAAGACGTCTGTAACTGACATAGGAAACAGAGTAATGGAGTGTGGCAATGAATATAGTAGAGTGATACTGACCTTGCAAGAGGAAATGGTCCCTTGCCATAGAAAGCCCTAACCAACATGACTGAATCTTCTCTTTAGCTAGATTGTCATGAGTGTATACCTGAGTGAGGAACAAGTGGTGAATTCACAAACAGTAAGCAATAACATAAGTGTAGATACCTTCCCTCCTTAGCTTAGTCAATGTGGAGGTTGCTTGCAAATTTGCTAAGGAATTAGTGTAGATTGTCCATTCCCACACTCAATCTGTTCTTGACAAAATATTCCTTGCTTAGTCTTTTAGTAAAGATGTAAGCTATTTGGTCCTTCATTTTGCAGAATCTTATCACCAGATTCCCTATATCAACATTGTCTCGAAGGAATGATATCTCACATCAATGTTCTTGGATGTCTTATGATAGACTGGATTTTTTTCCATGTTCATTGCGCTTGTGTTGTCACACATAAGAGGAATTGTGTCACTGATAACACAAAAATCTTCAAGCTGATGTTTCATTCACATGAGTTGAGCACAACACGAAGCAACAACTATATACTCAGCTTCAGCTGTAGAAAAAGCTACTGAGTTTTGGTTCTTTGTTTCCCATGAAATCAGTGATGACCCTAGAAAATGGGCCATTCCTGAGGTGCTTTTCTTATCAATCGAAAAAACTGCATAATCAGCATTAGCATAACAAACTAAGTCAAAAGAATCCCTTGAAGGATAAAATAGGATCAGGTCCTAAGAACCCTTTAAATATCTTAGAATTTTTTTTTGCTACCTTCAAGTGTGATTCGTTTGGAACTGCTTGAACTCTAGAACATATCCCCCACACTAAAGACAATATATGGCCTGCTTATAGTAAGACATAGGAGAGATCCAATGATTCCTCTATACATTATTTCATTTACGTCAATGCCTGCCTCATCACTGCCAAGTTTAGTACTCGTGCTCATGGGTGCATCAATTATCTTGGCTTGCTGCATATTGAACCTTTTGAGCAGCTCTTTGATATATTTTTCTTGACAAATAGAAGGGTCCTGAAGAAACGTTTGATCTCCAAACCTAGGAAGAAGGTGAGTTCCCCATCATACTCATCTCAAATTCACTTCCCATCAGTGCTGCAAACTCTTTTGAATGAGGATTTTAAGTAGCTGTGAATATTATGTCATCTACATATACTAGTGCTATAAGAAGCTCCTTTCCTCTTAACTTCAAGAATAAAGTGTTCTCAATTTTTCCTTTTTTGAAACAATTTTCAAGAAGTAATTTTGACAGTCGTTCATACCAAGCTCTGGGAGCCTGCTTTAGGACATACAAGGCTTTGTGTAACTTCAACACATGATTTGGCAAGTCAAGATCTTCAAACCCTTAAGGGTGCTTAACATAGACTTCTTTTTCGGATATCCATTCAGAAAAACACTTTTAACATCCATTTGAAATAGATTGAACCCTATATGGGTAGAAAAAGCAATTAGGATTCTCATTTATTCAATTTTTTCCATTGGGGAAAAAGTCTCATCATAATCAATTCCTTCTTCTTGATTGTATCCCTGCACCACTAGTCATGACTTATTCCTTGTGATAGTCCCATGTTCATCTAAGTTATTTCTGAACACCCATCTGGTCCCAACAATAATTCTGTTGAAAGGTCTGTAACCAGGTGCCAGACTTTACTTCTTTTAAACTGGTGAAGCTCCTCCTACATTGAGTTCACCCAGTCAACATCCTTTAGAGCTTCTTTGATGTTCTTGGGTTCAATATTGGAGATGAAAGCAGAAAATGCAACTAGATTTCTCGTCTTTGATTTAGTGAGCATTCCGGAATGGAGAAACAAGATTGTCCAAGGGATGAGAAAACTGATGTTTCCACCCTGATTTCCTCATAGTCTTTTCGTTGGGTTCAACAACTTGTTCCCCTTGTTTAGAACTCTCTTTGTTGGTTTCTTCTCTATTAGGAACATTTGAGACAATAAAAGGACCAAGTTCTTTTGTAGTGTCTGCGTCAGTTTCTTCATTTGGAACCTTTTCCACCATAGAGTCTTGCACAAGACTATCTCTTTTCATTTGCATTAGTTTTTCAAGTTCAAGATCATCCCTGTCTCCAAAGATGTTCATTTCACCAGATTCATCGAAGATAACATGAACAGTTTCCTCTATGTACATAGTTCTCTTGTCGTATACTCTATATGCCTTTCTTGTTGAGGAGTACCCCACAAAGACTCCTTCATCACTCTTTGGATAGAATTTTCCAAGATCATCCATCCCGTTGTTCAGCACAAAGCACTTGCAGCCAAATGCCTTCAGATAACTAAGTGATGGATTTCTTCCATTCAGTAGCTCATATGGAGTTTTCTTGAGCACTGATCTGATGAGACGTTTGTTTCTAATATAGCTAGATGTATTTGCTGCTTCTGTCCAAAAAATCATTGCAAGACCTGAATCAATGAGCATGGTTCTAGCAATATCCACTAGGGTTCTATTCTTTCTCTCAACAACTCCATTTTGTTGAGGAGTTATGGGAGAAGAAAAGTTATGATGAATTCCATGGTCAGCGCAAAACCCTTTGATTTGGGAATTTTCAAACTATGTACCATGGTATGATCTGATCCCTACAATCTTGCAATTCAACTTCATCTGGATCCTTTTCGCAAAGAACAATACTACCTGAGTTGTTTCATCCTTTGTTCGCATGAACATGTTCGAGGTGAACCTTGAGAAGTCGTTGACAACCACCAAAATGTATTTCTTCCCACCCCTACTTTGAATTCTCACTGGCCTACACAAGTCCATGTGAAGATGTTGTAGTGGCCTAATTGTGCTGACACCTTTATTTTGCTTAAAATAATATCTCGTTTGCTTACCTCTTATGCAAGCATCACAAATTTTGTTCTCTACAAATTTCAGCTTGGGTAAGCCACAAACCAAGTCCCCTGAAACCAACTTATTCAACAGTGAGAAGCTTACATGTCCTAACCTTTTGTGCCACAAATCAGCACTGTCACCCTGAGCACTCAGGCATGTGAGATTATCTCCTTTTATATAATCAAGGTCCGCAACATACATATTCTTAAGCATTTTAGTTGTAAGAATAACTTCTTTAGAAGTAAGATTAGTGACGAAGCATTTATTTGAAAAAATCTCACTTCATTTCCTTTGTCTCAAATCTGAGACACACTGAGAAGGTTGTATTTTAACCCATTCAAATAGTACACATTATCTATGGAGTGTTCCACAGATCTCCTAATATTCCCAATGCCAAGGATGAACCTTTTCTTGCCATTTCCAAATGACACACCACTACCTTGGTGTGCTTCTAGAGAGAGGAAGTGATGAGTTTCTCCAGTCATATGCTTTGAGCAACCACTGTCCATGAACCAACATTGACTGCTTCCTCCCTTTTGCAAAAAGAATCACTTGTTAGATTTAGGAACCCACATAAGATGGAGTTCCCACACACTATTGAGAGGCTTGATGAGAAACCTCCCCATCCATGGTGGCAAAGTGTTCTAACTGAAATGATATCTAGGACCAAGTGCTTTCTTTTTCTCAGATTTAAATAAACCTCCTTGATTTTCTTTGGTCTTTTTCAAGGTTTCACAGTTTCTTTTCAAGTGACTATTTCTACCACGGTGATTGCATAACAAGTTATTAGAGAGAGACACATACTTGCTATTTTGACAACATAAACCCTTACCACTATTGAATTTCCAATTTTCCAAGTTATAAAGAATCAGTCCATTTCAAAGATTGATTTAGCTCTTTTTTAACTTGACTTAAGTCCCTTACTAGTTGTGAGTTTCTTTCAAGGGCAACAACTAGTTTGGACTCACAAATTTTTAGACTCTCCTCTATATCAAGATGAAAACTACTGAGCTTCCTTTTTACATTCTTAGAGGTTTCTAGTTCTTTCTTATGCTGACAACCCTTAGTTTCCAGAATACTCAGCCTAACATCTAATTCAGACATATGAGAAATAAGGGCTGACTTTTTATCTTGACAATGATTCAGGTTTTCACTTAAGACCATTTTTTCATTTGTTAATTCATCAACAGAGTTGATTAAGACAATAGCAAGTTTTCTAAACCTTTTAATTGACAGGGTGTCTATGTCACCCTAAAGGTCAAGAAGTGTTACATCGTCCTACTAGTCTTCATCTTTAGTCTTTGCCATCAATCAGAAGATGGAGTTGAATATGTCCTCATCATCTTTGACTGCCATCATAGAGACATCTTCATGGTGTTCTCCCTCTTCAGAGTCACTAGAGGCCTTTCCCCCATACTACAAAGGCCTTTTTCACCACTTGATCAATATTAGCCTTTCTCTTAGCATGGCTAGGGACCTTGTCCCTTTGCCTTTCTTTGAAGTCTTGAAATTCATGCTTATGGCTCTGACTATCGCTCATAAAGTGCCTTGGCTTTCTGCACTTATGACATAGGTCATTTGTTTTTGCTGTTGTGCTGGAGTTTCCCTTCTTTTGAAACCCTTCATGTTTTTTGACTATTTTTTGAAACCTTTAGTCAAATAAACCATCTCCTCTTCATCTTTGGAGGCATCATTTTGAGATACCTTTAGTTCTACTGAATTCTCTTTCTTTCCTTCCCTCTTGGATGAATCTTACAGCTTGTTTAACTGATCGGTCTGCAAGTTTCCGATCAACTCATCCATTGTGGGAATCTTTAAATCTCTGGCCTCAGTAATTGTATTCACCTTCCTTTCCCATGAATTAGGAAGAACTCAAAGAATTATTTGAACCTGATTGCTTGGATGAATGGGCTCACCAAGACACCTATGTTTGTTAGTACTAGAGGTAAATCTGGAGTGCATCTCGTGGATAGTTTCACCCTTTTTCATGCTGAAATTTTCATATTGAGTTGTCACCATGTCCATATTTGACTCCTTGCCCTAAGTTGTTCCTTCATGGGTTGTCTTTAAGCAATCCCAGATTTCTTTGGTAGTCTCACATGTAGAAATCCTGTTATATTCATTTGCTTCGATTCCACAGACCAACAACTTCTTTGCTTTGTAAATTTTTTCCTATTTTCTTCATCGTACTTTCTTCTAGACTTAGGGGGGTCACTCGAGTTAGATCTCATTCCTTCACATCCTTGGTGGGGATGTAACGTCCATCAAGTATTACATCCCACAACTAGTTATTTTCTGCCATGATGTAATCATGCATTCTTGTCTTCCACCACCCAAAGTACTGGCCATTGAAATGAGGAGGACATGTGGTAGATTGACCTTCTTCCAAATTTAGTGGAGCCGCCATTCCTGTAGGATCTTTTCTCTTGGTGTTAACCAAATAGATAACCTTTTCACTCTGATACAATTTGTTGGAATGTATGTATCCACAAGTGATCACTAGACCAAGTCCATTGACAGAGTAATAGTGTGGAAAATGAATAGCTCAAGTTAAATCAGGCACAAGAGTTTTATATAGAAACCTCCTACCACAAACCTCCTACCACAAGGGAGTAAAACCACGACCTGTCACAAAGGATTTTCAACTACTTGCACTAATCTCAAGCAAAAGTGAATACATATTTCAACTACAACAATGAGACTAAACTCTTAATCTCACACTAAGTAATCCCTCTATTACTTACTTAGGAAAAGCAATCCACCCATTGCCCAGTATATTAATTACTACGAATGAATATAAACTTAACACCTAAGACACACAATTAACTCTAACTGTGTTCTTAAAACAATACACACAAAGATTTTGAAACGTTTCGTTATGAATATGAAACAAATCCTACAAGTTTAGCACAATGCAAGCATTCAACATCACCAGTAGATAAATATTACTCTTCTTTTCTATCAGGTTCCTTGTTGTATGAGTTCTTGAGAAGAAATTTGCTCTTGCTTTGAATGAATGAATGTAAAGTTGTTTGTTACTTTGAATATATCAATCAACAAGGAGAGTTATTGACCAATGAAAAACAACCTCGTCTGATCCTATTGGTGAAGTATGCTCACCTGCTCACCAACTAGCTGACACGACAACTTTACAGTTATACATTCTTTTGAACCTGGACGAGAACACTTTACTAGGAACCTGGTCCTTGCATTTTTTAGGATCATCAAAACACCTAGAATACAACATAGACCATCTAAAGTTTATACTAATTATTTTTCTTTACTGATGCATGAACCTATTTTGTGTTTATTACATGGATAAGGTGTTACATCATTCGAAAGGGTTTACTGATCTTGTAACTATTGTATCTTAGTTACAAGATTTGCTTTGCACTATTGTTGTCCCCCTACATGTTCAAACCAAAAGAATTACTTAGTTATGGATCAACGATAAATTAAAAGAAATAATAATATCATATTTCTAGAAAACATAACAATTAATCACTCACATTAGCATATAAAAGAGAAATGTCATTGTTAAGATCTTGATCCTTGGAAATCTGCACCAACGGTTGCATTGGACCATTATTGGACTAGACATCCCATTTGCTCTTTGTTTTATAATTTATGAAGAATTCAAACAAGTATTGTTGTTTCATGGGTAACCTATTTGTATTCAATCAACAAGGAGAGTTATTGACCAATGAACAAACAACCTCGTCTGATCCTATTGGTGAAGTATGCTCACCTGCTCACCAAGTAGCTGACACGACAGCTTTACAACTGTACATCCTTTTGAACCTGGACGAGAACACTCTACTAGGAACCTGGTCCTTGCATTTTTGAGGATCATCAAAACACCTAGAATACAACATAGACCATCTAAAGTTTATACTAATTATTTTGTTTTACTGATGCATGAATCTATTTTGTGTGTATTACTTGGATAAGGTGTTACATCATTCGGAAGGGTTTACTGATCTTGTAAGTATTGTATCTTAGTTACAAGATTTGCTTTGCACTATTGTTGTCCCTTTACATGTTTAAACCAAAAGAATAACTTAGTTATGGATCAACGATAAATTAAAAGAAATAATAATATCATATTTCTAGAAAACACAACAATTAATCACTCACATTAGCCCATAAAAGAGAAATCTCACTGTTAAGATCTTGATCCTTGGAAATGTGCACCAATGGTTGCATTGGACCATTATTGGACTAGACATCCCATTGGCTCCTTGTTTTATTATTAATGAAGAGTTCAAACAAGTGTTTTGTTTCATGGGTAACCTAATTGTCTTTGTGGCACTTAAATCTACACCAATAGGTTCACCGAGATCACTAATATTAGTCCTTGTCATCAACTTTGGATATTCTCCATTTTCTTTTCCACTTGTGAGTAGTTGCACAAACCCCTGCAAAGAAATTGCGAGTCATGCGTTGAGTCAATATCCACATACCTATCTCATCCTTTGAATCAACTGCCATAAATGAAATATCATAGAATTTTTTTTTTTTATCAATACTCAAAGGTGTAAAAAATGGGGTACAAAGGATTTGAATGAGTACAAAGGTGTAATCATGCAAATCCTTTGTGCCCTTTTTTACACTTTTGAGTATTCATTAAAAAATGGGATTCTGATGACATTTTATTTATGGCAGTTGGTTCAAAGGATGTTATAGGTATGTGGATGTTGGTTTAACGCATGACGCGCAATTTTTGTGCAGGGGTTTCTGCAACTACTCACAAGTGGAAAATAATTAAATTAGAAAATGGAGAATATCTCATGTTGATGACAAGGACGGACATTAGTGATCTGGGTGAACCTATTGGTGTAGTGTTAAGTTCCACAAAGACAATTAGGTTACCCATGAAACAAAAATACTTGTTTGAATTCTTCATTGATATAAATAAAAAAAAGAGCCAATGGGATGTCTTGTCCGATAATGATCCAATGCAACTGTGTGTGCACATTTCCAAGGATCAAAATCTTAACAGTGACATTTCTCTTTTATGTGCTAATGTGAGTGATTAATTGTTGTGTTTTCTAGAAATATGATATTACTAGTTCTTTTAATTTATCATTTATCTATAACTAAGTTATCCTTTTCGTTTGAACATGTAGGGGGTCAACAATAGTGCAAAGCAAATATTGCATTAGATCTTTACCTACAATTTTCTTGTGTACACTCTCTTAAATGATTTTAACTCATATGAATCTACAAAATCAAAAATGAAATGACCAAAATAATCAGCAAGAGTAGTATCCTCTCTGAAGAAGTGTTGTGTTTTTACTGATAAGTATTCATGATTCTGTTGATGGAGTTGACCTCCACTTTCATACTGCAAGCTATTCTCTTGAAGGCCTTTAATTGTTGTTGCTTTGAGCTACTAGATTAGTTGAATCAGGAATACTCACTACGTTAGCCCCTATTATATTGTCATGTGATTCCTTGTATAAAAAAATATTGTACTAGGATGCCCCATCGCTATCACATTTAAACCAACTAATTAGAGGAGGAAAATATATAACAATTTTATAATAGATAGTTTGTCTATAATTATCAATCTTCTTAATTACCTTACTCCAAGATATAAAAGTGACCAAACATAGATAACACTGATTTGTCGGATGTTCGTTACTTTCAAAACTTTTGAAAACATTGCAACATTGCTCCTATATGTACAAAAAAAAATCCAATGTAACTTTGTTTTGGTCCATGTGGTCATGAGTTCTAAGTGTAAACAAAAATGAAGTGGTGGCTATTTGTTTCAAATATTAAAACTTTGGTGCATACGCATCCAAAGTGGTCATGAAGTCACCTAGTGTAACCCACCAGTAGGTAAGCCAACTAACAATCCAGAACAACAAGTAATGGGTGTAAGACTAGATATAAAGCAGAAGTGACAATTAAGTAAAAGAAATAAAAGAACAGATGGAAGCAACAAATATATATATATATATACACACAATAAAAGATCCATCCCAGAGCTTGGTCACAAGTACATAGCTACTAAAGTAAAAGAGTAAGAGTCCCAAAGTGGACCCAAAATACAAGGGTTATCTCAAAAAGCAAAAAACTAGCCAACAAAATATAGATAGAGACAGGTAAGTCCAAAACACCATGTGTTCACCTTCACCTCTGAACTAAAGCTGCAACAAGCTCGAATTTTACCGTTGGTAACTAGTGCTCAGACCTGCATCACGAAGCAGATGTACAGTGTAGTATGAGTACCAAAACAATAGGTACTCAATGGTGTCATAGGCCAAGTGAGCAAGAAAGGTAAAAGCAATATAGAATGCTAGAATAAAACACAAACAGAGGTCAAGAGCGGAACTTAAAAGAGATGCACACAAGTGTACTAATTAAGAACATAAATGAAATAAGTACAACTAATTAAACCTAATCACTCCCACCCCAAATAAACAAGAAGGTACACTCGTGCAGAAGTTTAAGTAACAACCCGAACGAACCCCATAAGCCCGACAAGTACATAGAATAGCTAGAACTACTAAAAGTAATACCTAGTGAGTCCAGATCCGTAAAAAGAGTAACCCACACCTCGAACTGCGGATAGCCTCCCAGGTAACCAATAAGATTTTCCCATAGATAAAGAGTACGTAGCCAAGACCTTGAACTGTGGTTAGCCTCCAAAAAGGCTAATAAACTCATCCAATCATGGGAGTGCTAACCCGAACCTCAAATTATGGTAGGCCTCCAAAGTATCCAATATGATCTAGCCGATATGTATCAACTTTGTCGAGTATAAAAGAGCCTTAACAATAGACTGCGACTATAGATCAAATGCCCAGACCTCGACTCTGAGACTATATTTCTTTTCAAAGGATCTCATGTCAAATTAGCATCAAAGAACCACCTTAGAACTACATCCACTCCCAAGTATTCAGTGCAATACTCTAAGCCGAACCAACTCCAGATTCTAAGTCGGCAAGTGAAACCTAATATCACAGTCGTAAACCAAGGGGGCATAGAAAGAGGGGGGATGGATAGAAGGTCATCAAGGCTGAGTCAATGCCTTTTCTAAGGCTCATTCTATCAAACCCAAGTCTGCTACAGCAGTCTACATGGAGCTAAGTCGTCCAAAAAGACATCGGAGAAAACTAAGGCCAATTGGTTCCAAATTACGCAAGTCTAAGGCAATCACTAGTCAAAGTCTAGACTGAGGCCAAACATGCTCAAATATATCAATAATAATAACAAAGAAGGCACACCACAAGGTAAGGATGATCACAATTACCAATTGACAAGCGTCTAGTCTGAAAAACCCAATAAAAACCTGAAACATGCTTTCAAACAGATTCATACAAATCAACATGCATTCACATAATCAAGCTCAATATAAAGAATGGAAAGTGGTAGCCTACCTTTAGGTTCAACACACATGCTCCAAATCACGTCTCTGAATCCTTTTCCTTTCGAACGACCTTTGAACGTTCTCATGCTATCAATTATAAAATCACAACATTAATAAGGTTGTTTAGAGACTAAATTGACATGAAATGAATACACACCCAAATTAAATTTCAATCGGAAAGGGGGACACACATTGAAAATTCTGAAATTGACTCCGTCAAAACGTCCTAATTACCTCCTAGAACTGGTATCCAAAAATGGAACACAATTCGGGGCTCAAAACACAGCAAACAATCACATGCAATATGAACACCAATAAAGCTAAATACAAGGGTTAGGTAGCACCTTTGGGGTCAAAAATACCTCAAAATGATTCTCCTCAATGCTCCCTGACTACACTAACATGTAGCCTCGAGCTCCCCGATAACACCAAGATTTAAATCACCAATTTTGTAGTCCCAAAGCTCTCTCTATCGAATTTAAGAACTTACGGTGAGAGCTGATCACGTCTGGTTCTTAAGATTGATGTAGGTGTAGCAAAAGCGGCCATTAATGGTGCTATAGTGGTTGGGCAAGAAAGTTTGAACTCACTAAAGCGAGCCTATGGTCTCTAAAGTGGGAGTCATATCAGCGAAGTCAGGGTTAAGTGACATGGCCTGAGTTGGCAAGGCTCGCTAAAGTGACACCTTCGCTACTAAAGCGGTGCTCGCTTAAGCGAGCGAAAACTGCAAAAGTGGTTGTTGCCTAGGTGGCCTAGCCCGCTAAAGCGGAGCCCTGGCCGCCAAAGTGAAGACCACTAAGCAACGTCAGGGCCGCAAAAGCAGGGGCACGAGCATCAGGCACCAAAAAAAATTCAACTAAGCCCCCAAGCTTTGCGCAAGTGCTCGATATTGGTTCAGAACCCCATGAATGCAAACAACATATGCTACACAACAAAATTAGACATTCCAAACTCAAGTCAAAATTTTCATTTGAGGTCATGCCAACAAAAAGTGAGTCTCACACGCAATCTCCAATTTAGGCCAAAATCCCAAAGGGGCTCTAAACTAGCCCGAAAGCCTCCGGATCAACACGAAGGGTCCTTCTAGACCAAACTCAATATTTTGGAGTTGATAGGACCATTAGAATCGCATTCTGAGAACGTCTTCCTAAACTTTTGACCGAAATCAACTGCTCAATTTTTAAAAGCTCTAAAGCATATAAACTTGAATAAAAATCAAATGAACGACCAGGTGATCGAGTTATCCGTCCTAGGCCTCTATAAGAACACTTTAAATGATGAAAAGAAGGTATTTTTGCACAAAAATAACCTGGAGGGTCATTAAAACATATATTTCATAAAACATGAACAAACAAAAAACTCAGACTTCAGTATCTTTAAACATTGATGTTTGGGATTTTGACGTACAAACATATATGTACACATAAAACAATTAAATAAATGAGTTTACAAATGTATTGCATAATAGAAACAAAAAAAAACTAATAAGTAGATCAATAGCTAATTTACATCCTCTGATCCAATTAGATCCTTCTTATGTTGTCAAAAAATAATCATATATATATATATACGAGAACCATAGGCCGGCTTACGTGGCACCACCAGAATTCCTCCTCCTCACAATTAAATATAATGGAGTCTATAGTGGATCGGTGACTATAAGGTTTCAAATGATGGCGAACAACCTTCATGTTAGAAATCTTCATAGCGTGTCAATCAAAACTGCAAACAACATCATCTCTTATATAATTCATCCGATTAAAACCGCTCTGAAGTAAAAGTGATACACCAAGATGGACTATTATATCCAAAGGTTCATTACTTATTGTTATATTCTAGGTGTTTAGGTGATCCTTACAAATGCAGGGACCTGGCAGAAGTGCCCTCATCCAGATTCAAAATGTTGTACAACTGGAAAGCTATCCTGTCAGTAAGTTGGTGAAGTTGGTAGCGTACTTAACCAATAGAAACAGACGAGGTTGTTTTTCCAATATTTAATAACTCATTCTGGTTGATTTAATCAAAATGACAAACAATAAAAATAATTCATTCATTCAAAAGAGGAGAGAGAGTTAGAAAGTTTTCTCAAGAACTCACAAAGAACACATTGCAAGGAACCTGGTCCCTGCAAGACTGCATATGTGAAAAGACGACAAGACAACTGTAAGAAAAGCTGTCACTTCTGATGTGGTAGGGGCACGTCTTTTTAAGAAAAGCAGGCTCTCAGCCAATGGATTGTCTTAAGAAGTTTGTGCTCATTCAATATAATCTCTTAACATAAAACTCAAACTAAGATTTGGCAAACAAAATTCATAAGCTTGCAAAGAAGAAGCCATCGTCAAGGAATAACACTGCTTATATCAACAAGGACCTAATGGAGTGCTTAAGTGTATTTGTTTTATTTTGAGCTTTGTGTCTTATGTGCTTACATTGTAAATCTACTCATAAGTTATAAAGGATAGTAGATCAGTTGTTTGTCTAATTCTTTAGGTTGAGCCGTATTCTCTAGACTTAGTTAGTCGAATCATCTTTGTCTTAGTCAAGATTTTTACATCATTGTTTTGATGTTCTCTTGGGTAGAGTTTCCTAGGAGTGTCAACTAGAGTTGGTTGATGTTTGGGTGCAGCAGCGTTGCTTCTTGTTTAGCTCTTATCTTGGAGATCGGAGTTAGTGGCTAGAGTCAGCCTTGATTGGGTTCTTAAAGTCTAGATCAACTAAAGTTTGTTGGTATAGTGGGAAATAGGATTATTGTTTAGTTTCCTTTGTAGTAGGGTTGCTACTGTAAGGAGGAAGGCATTAAAGAGTTTTAATTCCTAGGTTACAAGAGTTGTAATTTGAAACTTTGCTCCGTTTGAATGAAATGGAGTTCGGGTTGAAATCATGTAAGTACAGGTCGTGGTTTTCACCACCCTTGAGCAAGGGGGTTTCCACATAAAATTATTATGCCTGATTTACATTGTGCTATTTAAGGAACCCGTGTGACTTTACATAATTGAATTCGGGTGCGTAGAACTCCCGAAACTGATCTTGGCGTGAACGAGTAGTTTTTGAGTGTCATTGGTTGAAGGTGTGTTGTGAAATAGGGGTATTGGAATTCTTAAATTTGCTCACTGTTTCTGTGCAGGCTGCTAAGGCGGGATTTTCCTGCCAGGGTGTGGCCGTTGTAACGGGGTGAGGACCGCTGTGGCAGGACAGTTGCAAATTAAATCGGAAATAAACTCCAAAACATTTTATTCTGCACTTTTAGACTTTGAGAGCTAAGGAACGACCCCAGGTGTTTTCTTGAATGTTTTCTACCATTCTTGAGTCTAAAGGTAAGGTTTCACTCCCCAAATCCATTTTTCAATCCGTAGAACTTAGTTTCATGGGTAATTATCGATGGGGGAGGGTTGTGATCTAGAAATTATGATGGAAAAAGCCCTAATCAGGGTATGGGGATCATGGGTTTGATCTAGGGTTGATAGTGTTGATTTAAATATGAGTAATTAGACATTGTTTATTGATTTCCGTGTTATATTGATTGTTTGTAGATCAAGAACAAGAGGAAAGAATCCAAAACTGGAAGAATCACATTTCTTAGGGGATTCAACATTTGTTTGAGGTAGGTGATGGTTGTGATTTCATGTGGCATGATGTATGTTTGTTCTTGCTTCATTATAATACATGTATGTATGTGTATGTTGTATTATTGATCACACTAATTATAAATGAAGATATATGAATGATGAACGCCATGAATCATGACTTGATTCTATGAGTTTTAGAATATACATGTGATTGTGATTGTGGCTTGTTGAATGGATCGGGTGTTGCGTTCCGACACACTAACTGGGATCGGTTCCCACGTTCCGGTATAAACATGGGATCGGTTGCCATGTTTCGACATAAACAATGTATCGGGTACCACGAACCAGTACACTAACAGTCTGGGATTGGGTGCGGTGTTGTTACAGGATAAGAATGTCATAGACTATGCATCACGACAGTTGAAGGTGCAAGAGAGGAATTATCCAATGCATGATTTGGATTTGGCAACATTAGTATTTGCTCTTAAGATCTGGTGGCATTATCTTTATAGTGTAAAGTGTGAGGTATTTATTGATCAACGCAGTCTACAATATGTATTCACTCAAAAGAATCTGAATTTGAGACAGCGAAGGTGGATACAGCTACTCAAGGATTATGATGTGACCATCTAATATCATCCGTGCAAGGCTCATGTGATGGTAGACGCAGTAAGTCAAAAGGCGGTGAGTATGGGTAGTTTGGCTTCCTTGAGTGTAACTAAGCGACCTTTGGCTAAGGAAATTCAGACCTTGGAGTCTAAGTTCATGCAGTTGGGCATCTTGGAAAAAGGTGGGGTGTTAGCTAGCATTGAGTTTGGGGCCACATTCATCGAGGAGATCAAGGCCAAACAATTTGAGGATGAAAAATTGAACGAGCTTAAGAAGAGGACTTCGATCGATAAGGCACAAGAGACCACTCTTGATGCGGAAGGTGTGCTTAGTTTTAAAGGAGGGATTGTGTTCCTCGAGTTGATGACTTGATTCAGAAATTGTTGACAGAATCACATGGTTCGCGATATTCCATTCATCCAAGTGTGACCAACATGTACTGAGATTTGAAGCGAATTTATTGGTGGCCGGGCATGAAGAAAGACATAGCGGAGTTTGTGGCTAAGTGTCAAAATTGCCAACAAGTAAAGTATGAACATCAAAGGCCAGTGGGTTTGCTTCGGAGAATGCCAATTTCAGAATGGAAGTGGGAAAGGATAGCAATGGATTTTGTGGTTGGGCTTCCCAAGACTTTGGCGAAGTTTGATTCTATTTGGGTAGTGGTTGACAGATTGATTAAGTCATCCCATTTTATTTCGGTCAGAATAGATTATAATGCTGAACAATTGGCTAAGGTTTATGTGAAAGAGATAGTGAGGTTGCATGGGTGGCCCATTTCTATCATCTTAGACGGTGGTACGCAATTCACATCCAAGTTTTGGGGGAAATTACATGAGGAATTGGACACAAAACTCGCTTTTAGTACAACTTTCCACCCACAGACGGACGGGCAGTCAGAAAGGACTATTTAAGTGTTAGAAGACATGTTGAGGGCATGTGTGGTCTATTTTGGAAGGCGTTGGGATAAGTTCCTACCGTTGTGTGAGTTCTCCTATAATAATAATAGTTATCACTCCCGCATAGATATGACACCATTTGAGGCACTTTATGGGAGGGGATGTAGATCACCCATAGGATGGTTTGAGGCTGGAGATGTGAAACTTTTGGGGGTTGATTTAGTGAAGGATGCTCAAGATAAGGTGAGGAGCATCCAAGCTAAGCTTCTAGAAGCCTAGAGTAGACAGAAGAAGTATGCAGATCATAATGCAAGAGACATGACATTTCAGACTGGTGAGACTGTTCTTCTTAAGGTATCACCCATGAAAGGGGTGATGAGATTTGGCAAGAAGGGCAAGTTAAGCCGGCGATACATTGGTCCCTTTGAGGTTCTTGAATGTGTAGGGACAAAATTTGAGTCAGTAAGGTCTAGGGAAATCTGGTAACAATTGGATGATCTAATTATGATTTTGATCGCATGAGTAGATAGCTAAGACGTTAAGGAACCCATGTAGCTTTACGAAATTGAATTTGGGTGAGTAGAACTCCCGAAACTAATCTTGGCGTGAACGGGTAGTTTCTGAGTGTCATTGGTTGAAGGTGTGTTGTGAAATGGGGGTATTGGAATTCTTAAATTTGCTCACTGTTTCCGTTCAAGCCGCTAAGGCGGGATTTTCTCACCAGGGAGAGGCCACTATAGCATGGGGAGGATTGCTATGGTGGGACGGTCGCGAATTAAATCGGAAATAAACCCCAAAAACATTTTATTCTGCACTTTTCAATTTTGAGAGCTAAGGAACATCCCCATGTGTTTTCTTGACATTTTCCACTATTCTTGAGGCTAAAGGTAAGGTTTCACTCCCCGAATCCATTTTTCGATCTGTAGAACTTAGTTTCATAGGTAATTATCGATGGGGGAGGGTTATGATCTCAAAATTATGATGGAAAAAGACCTAATCTAGGTATGGGGATCATGGGTTTGATCTAGGGTTGATAGTGTTGATTTAAATCCAAGTAATTAGACATTGTTTATTGATTCCCGTGTTATATTGATTCTTTGTAGACCAAGAACAAGCAGAAAGAAACTGGAAAGAGAAGAATCAATTTTCTTAGGGGATTCAACCTTTGTTCGAGGTAGGTGATGGTTCTGATTTAATGTGGTGTGATGTATGTTTGTTCTTGCTTCATTATAATACATGTATGTATGCGAATGTTGCATTATTGATCACACTAATTGTAAATGAGGATAGATGAATGATGAACGCCATGAATCATGACTTGATTGTATGAATTTGAGAATATACGTATGATTGTGGCTTGTTGAATGGATTGGGTGTTGCGTTCAAACACACTAACTGGGATCAGTTGCCACGTTTCGCCACAAACATGGGATCGGTTGCCAATGATGAGTCCACAAATTGGACTCATTTAGGGATTTATTTTGATAGGAATAGTGTTCTCAAATGCTTATTTTGTCTAAATATCTGATGAAAACTCTTAAGTTTCAGGTATTTCAAGTTTTAGTGGAAGCATGGATAGTTAGGCGCAAAAAGGAACAAAAAGGCTGAAAAGAACGAAGAAACTGAAGCCTACGCATCGCCAATCATGCTTGGCGATTCGCCGAAGGGACGTACTCCGCCCTTTGTTCTAGTACGCAAAAACTTAAAGGAGCAGGATCAAAAAGACGATGAAAGGAGCAGTCGGCATTTCACCTAATAATTCTGCGAAGCAGTACTAGGTCTCCCAATGACACAGAGCACGACGATGATGAAGGCTAGTGCAGGACGACGATGAACTACACTAAAGGGCGAATCACCGAGTTAATCGGTGATTCCTACTAACCTCAGCGAAAGATCCGCCAGCACTTTTTTCTAAAGTCTATAAATACTAAACTTGTTATTAATTTTTAAGAGTCGAACATTTATTTTAATTTCCAAAATAGAATAGTACTTTTTGGGATATTTTCTCTCATGTTTGGAGAGTGTTTTTGGGAGACTGGAAGAAAGAAGAATTTCATCTTCCCCAAGTTGGAAGTGGGTCTTCTCCATTCTTCTTCCTTTGCTTAAATAAAGGTTTAATTCCTTATACCCATTTGATTTAAGTATCATTTTAGGTGGATTTTGTAATTTCTTGATGTGTGGCTAAAAACCCCATTCTTTGGGTGTGATTTAGCAAATATGTGTTGATATTATTGTTGGGTCTTGCTTGCAGATAGGATAGATGTATTTTAATGGTGATTTCACCTAGTGGTTGTGGTTTAATTTAATGGGTTTGTAGTTGCAAATACAAAATCGCCCATATGTTTTCAACTTGCCCGAGAGGGAGGTCGCGAAACCAAGACCGCTAGACTGATGGCCTAAGGAGTGGGTCGACATGAGGTTTAGCCCGAGAGGGTGAGCCCTAGTCCCATATCCTAATACTCAGCTCAAGAGAGTGAATGAGGTAAGGCGTATGATGGCCTTCATGCGGCAAATGAGTGTCTGAGAGGAATCCATTTGAAACGGGGGAAGCATACAAGTGGCTAGCTGAGTTGCCACGTAACTCGATCACTTCGTGGGAGGAGTTGGTCACTGCATTTAATGTGCGATTCTTCCCTCCCTCGAAGATGATGACTATTCGGGATAGCATCCAAAGCTTAAAGCGTCTGAATGGAGAGCCTCTGCACGAAACTTGGCTCCGGTTTAAGAAATTTGTGATACAATGCCCAACCCATGGTCTACCTGATAATGTGCTCCTTCAATACCTTTACCGGAGTCTACACTCGGTAAACAAAAATGTAGTTGACTAACTCTCCCCCGGAGGATTAATGCAGCAACCATATGCAGTAGCAACTCAACTTCTCGATGGCATCAAACCATCAATAGGACGTGGTACACCCGCGAAGACTAGGTCTCACCAGTCACATTTCAGCTATCTAAGGAGCAGGTTCAGAAAGGTAATGAGAGAGACCAAAACATGGCCAAGATCATGACGCAGCTTGACATTTTTGGAATGGGGGCTGGTACCCGTGGTGTCAATGTTGTGGGAGTCGGGGGTGCGAATCCTGAGTAGATGAAGTTTGAAGCCATGTATGACGAGGAAGTAAATTTTCTAGCTAACCAAGGCTGGGGCTATCATTCAAACTACCCAAGGCAATGTGGTAATAAAGGATGGGTTAGAGACGGAGGCTGGAAGGATTGAGATCGTGAATGGAGGGACCGTAATCCAAATTGGAAAGATGGGGAGAAGGATAGATATGTGCCCCTCCACGAGAGTCAGAAGCCCAAGGATTCGGAAGGTGGTAGGTTCGAGGATATGCTTTTACGTATCCTAAACAAATTTGAAGGGTCAGACAAAATGATGAAAGGCATGAAAGAAGACATGTCTACCCTCCTCTAGACTGTCACCTCTCATTCAATTTCGATCAAGCAGTTAGAGACCCAAATGGGTCATATCTCGTCTCATCTCAATCCAAGACAACAAGTGGGTTTACCTAGTGATACTATGGCTAACCCCAAGAGTGAGGTCTAAAGGTAGACTTGCATTGTGCCACGACATTAACTAAGGCGCTGTTTGGGAGGCAACCCAAAACCCTTTAAGTATTTCCTAATTACTAGTAAAATAATGGTATGCTGTTTGTATAGGTTATAGTAAGGAAGGTGATTGAAATAGTATATGGAGGCAAGCAACAGGTCCAGTTGGCGGATCACCGACAAGATCGACAAACACAATTCTTTCCGCCGTCTGACTCAAGGCACTGTCTTCTTGGATCCTGTAAAACTCTGCAGTTTGAAGAAAATTAGTGGCGCATCACCGACCATGACAGCGATCTCGATGAAAATCATCGATTAGAATCCTCACATTAGCTGCAGAGCTCGTTACAGTTGGCGAAGAAACTAGACACTTGGCGGTTCGTCGAGTGGATGGGCGAACATGACTAACATTGTCGAATGAGCGGGAATTGGACGGTTTTTACAAACCACATGTTTAAAAGTTCTATTTCATTCACTTTCTCTCCCTGCTTCGTCCTATCAACCTCACACCCGCACTCTAGCCTTTTATTTATTGTATTTTAAAAGTATTTTAAGTGTCAAATTGTGCGGATTTGGATCGCATTGCTGCCTAGCACAATCTAATTCAGCACCAAGTTTGGTAATCGAACCCCTCAGTTATTTTATCAAAATTTGTACTCATTTGCATGGTGATTGATAGTATAAAATCTCTGCTCAGTCTTTGAGTTGCTGGGATTGCATGTATTATGGATTATGATTGAGGAGTTTCCCGTGATTTGAGGGACTCCCATTCGACTGTGCTTTGAGTTGAAAACTTTTTTTACATGGGTGAAAAGGTGAAACTTCTATGGGTTATCATTGAAATTGTGTCATTTGAGCCTAAATTGAATTATCTGGGTTGCGGGGTGAAATTTGAAAGAAATGGGTTGCAAATAGACACGTTTGGCTGTTCGGCGAGATGAACAAACTCGCCGAATTGCTCGGCGGTTTGCCTAATGCCCCTATTACGCCTTAAACTGAATGTTACATGCACTAATCGATTTGTAACTTTCGGCTGTGAGCCTAATGCCGCTAAGCACACTCAGTGACCTCGCCGAAAGGCTCCTTGTTCGCCCTTTGCCTGCACCCCTGCACCTTCTGTGCATCATTTTCAGCGAATGGCCTAACTGGATGAGTACTTCGCCAACTGGTTTGGTGAAGCTATTCTACACCCATAATTCCCCTACCCCTGCTTAAAATATTGTCTAACTTTCCTCGAAGTCTTTTGTAGAAATGGCTAGACCAAAAGTTGCGTAAAGGGACATGCTACCCCGAAATGTAAGGGCACGAGAGTTTAAAAGATATGAAAAGAAAGCAGAGCTAGGCAGAAAAAGGAAATACCAAGGAAGCCAGGGAAAATAGAAGAATTCCCATTGACCCTAATGTGCCTCCATGGACTTGAAGTTCAGTTAATGCAATACGGGCCTTCGAAGAAGCTCATGAGATAGATCAGATGACTGCAGCTAATCTTGTTGCAGAGGCCAAGGCAGAGCCAAACAATAAGGACCAAAACAATAATATTCCGGGGACTATTGTTTCACTTCAGGGAGTCACTCCGGGTACTGATGCCCAGACAGATGAAGCGACCCATTAGCCAGGATCCCCTCTTTACCTCCCTCTCTAACCTTTGCTATCTTCAAAATCTTGGTTAATTTTATTTGCATTTGAGGACAAATGATTTTTATTTATGGTTGGGTGAGGCCCATTTGTGTGTGCTATTTGTGATTCGTGTTTTGTATATATTTAGGTTGTCTGTTTGTAATTGTGTTTTAAAAACTGCTTTGCGATTGTTTGAGCTTGTGGCTCTGCTTATTTTTTTTATTGCAAATTTTGACCCTTCCAAAAAATTATTATTTTATTTCAAAAAATCTCGCCACAGCTTATGTTAAATGTGGCTGTTCTTTTGCAAAAATTTGAGTCTCGGTTTCGATCAATACCGATGACCTCAATAGTGCCTACAATTGAACAAACATGAATGTACGACAATGATGAGACCAATTGAAGTTGCATAGACAATATGTGAACTCTTTGCATCTCGTTGTGATTTGCCATTTATCGAATTGATTTTCTTGTAATGACCGTTGCACACTAGCGAAAGTGTGTGATCTTGTTTGACTTAAATGTCAATGCCTTGTGTGATTAGCTTGCCTTGAACCTTACATGAATAAACCTAGAATTTGCCCTATTAGTCTGATTGATTTAGAAAGGTGTGCGCTTGAAATGATCTTAAGTAACTTTAAAGAGTGTGAGCCAAATTTGTCATATACCTCTTTTGTGGCCTACCTGTGAGTGTGTGAAACTCTTTTGAACACCCTCTGAGCCTTACCTTTCTTTGAAAGAATCTTGATGAACCCTAGACCTTACTTGACCCACTACCTATAATCCTCTTGATTTGTGGTTTAGCAAATAGACAACTTAGGTGGTAAAAAGGAAAAGGAGAAGTCAAGAACTGCAAGAAAAGTTCCCCGTAACCCTTGGTGTTGCAGAACAATGGAAACCCTACGAAAAAAAACATATTTGTGGAACAAAGTACCAAGGAAATCAGGTTTCCAAGCAATCCATGGAGGTGAATAAAAAAATGACTTAAAAGCACTAGAAAAAGATTTGATAAAGGAAAAGAAGGGAATGCCTTGAGAATACTACATCTCACGATGAAAAAGTCATTGAGCCTAAATGACCATACCTTTGCACTCATCCCCATTACAAGCCTTAGAAAGACCTTTTTGATCTTGAGTAAGCCGAATCGAAAGTCAATTGGAAAATAAGGGCAAACCTAGGGGTAAAAACATGCACTGTGTTCCTCTTTTTAAGTGTGAGCGTTGCATCTGATTCCTGATCTTGAATTGATTAACCTCTGTGTGTGAATATGGAATCATTGTTGATGTGAGGGCATTTAGATACTTCTAGTTGAACTTGATTGCACAAGAAGCAAGTATTGCGAGCATGAGAATCTTTGGTAATGGTGTGTCACAACTTGAATCTTTGAGTACACAACTGATCCTTGCATAAGTAAATATGAGTTTGGTTGTGTGCATTCATGATTTAGTCTTGTGTAGCACTATTTGAGACACCTTGTTGAACGGCTGAACTTTAGTTTGCTTGAGGACAACCAACAGTTTAAGTTGGGGGTGTTGATGTGTCCACAAATTAGACTCATTTAGGGCTTTTGTTTTGATAGGAATAGTGTCCTCAAATGCTTATTTTGTCTCAATATCTGATAAAAACTCTTAAGTTTCAGGTATTTGAAGTTTTAGTGGAAGCATGGACACTTAGGCGCAAAAAGGAACAAAAAGGCTGAAAAGAACGAAGAAGTTGAAGCGATCGCATCGCCAAGCAACTTGGCGATTCGCCGAAGGGACGCACTCCACCCTTTGTTCCAGTACGCGAAACCTTGAAGGAGCAAGATCAAAAAGGCGATGAAAGGAGCAATCGGCGTTTCGCCAAATAATTCTACGAAGCAGTACTAGGTTGCCCAATGACACAAAACATGACGATTCTGAAGGCTAGTGCAAGACGGTGACGAAATACACCCACTACTAAAAAAATAGTGTTTAGCGACGGATATTAGCGATGAATTTTATTCCGTCACTATATAACGACGAATTTGCAACGGAATAGACATTTTGTCGCAAGAATTGCAAATAATTTTTTGAGTTATGATATAGCGACGAATCAGCGACGAAATATTTGTTTGGTAGCTAAAAACGAGCGCGAAATTTTGGCGCCCTATTTTTCGCTACCAATTTGGCAACCAAATAAGTGTGACCAATTTAATTAATATTCCGCGACGGAAATAGTGACGGAAAAACATCACTAAACTTAAAAATATATTTTTTATAAAATATAATTTATATAGTGACGGAAAAATCCGTCGCTAGAATTAAATCTAAATAAATGTAATTTTGCTAGCAACGGATATTAAAATCCGTCACTAAGGCTGTTGCAAAATTATGGTTTTGTCTAAGTTAAATCACTTCACTCTCAATTTTCACCTCACTTTTTCCATTTTCACCAGAAACTCTCATCTCTCAAAGTAATGACGATGTAAGCTCGCTGATGGAACTTTCCTTCTCTGATGGCTGAAACTCTCATATCCTTCAATCTTCATCTCAAAGTAAGCTCTCTAACTCTTATCATCTCCTTCAATCTTCCATTTCGATCTAAAAAGTGAGCTCTCAAACTATCATCTCCCTATCTTTGATGGGTTTGTGAAAATTAGAGTTTTTAGCTCTCATCTCTTTTCATTTCATTTAGTTTGAAGTAATATTGAGATGTGTTGAAAATAGAGGTTTTATTAGTGTCGACATTCTGAAAATAGGGTTTTATAACTTTCAACTCTTTCCATTTCCTTTAGCTCGAAGTAAGTTTGAGGTGTTCTAAAAATAGTGATTTTAGTAGTTTGGGTATCTGAAAATAGGGTTTTTTCGAAGTAAGATTTTCTAAAAAATTGGGATTAGGATTGAAGCATTATAGTGATTTACTTTTATTTGCTTTTGTGAAAGTAAATTGCACACTGATTTGCTTAATTTTTTTTTCTTATTGCAGCTAGCTTTCATTGTTTGTGACTACTAACTATCGTTTTACTCTCTCCGCTTAAAGGTATCTCTCTTTCTCCCCCCCCCCCCACAGCTACCTAATAGTTGCTTATAGTTTTCCATTTGCAATAAGAAAATTTTGCTGCGAAAGATTGAATAACAGTAAAGGGTGCAGGAGCTGGTATTTGGTCTTTTTGGGAGTTGTTTTGGTGGTTTGGGGAGGCTGAATGTGGTCATTGGGAGGGTTGGAATTTTGCAGGACATTTCTATTTTTTGGATGAGGGGGTGCATTTCTTAAAGTCATTTGAAACTTTTGGGAAATAAGATTGAGTGGCATACATATTTCTGTCATTGTACAGGGGATTGTTGAAATTGCTTTCCTGTTGTTTATTGTGAATAATTTCCTCATTATTCCTTTTGGGTTCCTGATGTGTGCTCTACTTCACATGAATTGCAGCAATACTACTATGCTCATTTGCATTAGATTGCAAATGAGTTCTATCAATAGAGTTAGGAACTTGACAAGAATTGTGTTTAGTTCATTTTTCTGATAAATAATGTTACTGTAATATTGAATCTATCTTAGAAGCTACTTCTGCGGTGATTTTGGTTTTACGATTTAAGGACCTTTTCACTTGTATGATATATGACTGCTTTTTTATTTTGTAATTGGTATTCTTATGTTGTTTAGCTGAGAATATATGAAAACAGACTCTTGCATTTGGGCGGATAAGATACAAGCATATGACATGAAAACAAAGAAGCAATTTTAAGTAAGAATGACTGTGATTTTGAAAAAAATTAGACATATTTATATAACCAACCAATTGAACAAGCAGAGAGGATCATGTAGAATAACACTTTGAATATGCAACTCAAGACAACAACTGATTCATATTAAGTGTTTAGTTGTTATTTGTTCTATTGTTCTTGTTTCATGTTCTTGTTAATAACCAAGATATTTGATGTTTAAATATTGCAGGTATCTACTGCTATAACATTATACTTAGTATCTAGTTGTCATTCACTCGAAGTAAGCCTTGCTCTTTACTTTTTCCCTTGATTTAGCTAAAGATATACTCTCAAGGTATTTACTTTACTGATTGTAATTAGGAAGAAGATTGTTGTCATTTGTTTTTTAAAAATATTTTTTTGTGGCCTAAAAAGGCCATTTTATATCATGAAGATAAGTTCAACAAGATATAATAAAAATATCAAAAGTACTGGCCCAGAAGTGGCCAGCATAATAGTAAAAGGAAACAAATTGGGATCAAAATAATACACTCTGAAACATTTGAATATAGTGAACAAAACATTTGGTAGATAATACCAAGGGTTCTGTATGTATCTGCAGTCATTCCAATTTCTGATCTTTGCTAGCTGAGCTGATATTTTCCTTTGGCTGATGCGTGAGTCATTGATTCTACCCACTGTTGTCTCTCTCTCTCTCTCGAGCTTATATTGTGTTTGTTCTTCAGTGTGAATACTGAAATTTCATTCCTCCATGAGGTTGATGATTTCATCATATTGAAGATTTAATTGTGTTCATACCTATCCTTGATGTGTTTCTCTTCATTTCTTAGATTCTCGAATTACTTTTTATAAATCCCAAGGAGAACTAATTTTGGTGGGGATGTTTCTGAGACTGTCTAATATTCTTTTTTTCCTGCTTTCCTAGTGAGCAATTTCAGCAACTGATTTTGTTATGCCAATTTGTATGTTTTGACCAAATTTTGAATATAAATGAGAATCAGTGACTTTCCAGTATGCATGTTCTCAAAAAATGTGCTTGTTATTGGAAGTAGTCCTCAATCAACTTGTGCTTGTTACTAACTATTTCGTTTATTTAAAAATGAATAGGAACATGAATAATCTAGAGCGTAGTTGGATGTATGAGAGGTTGGATGGTCAAGGGGCTATAAACTCTAGTTTCATAGATGGCGTGGATAAATTTATCCAATATGCATGTTCTCAAATGAATTGCATGAGTGGTGACAAAGTTAGATGTCCATGTAAAAAGTGTCACAACTTTAGATACATGGAAGTTGAAATTGTTAAACATCACCTTTATAAGTATGGATTTGTTGATAACTATTTTGTTTGGAAGCATCAAAGGGAAAAAGAAGTGATCAATGAGATTTCTTCAGGTCAAGATATTCATGCTCAACCTGAATTAGGATATGATAACCCATACCGGCAAATGGTTTTAGATGCTTCTGGTCCTAACTTTCTCCAGGGATCAAGTTGGCAATCTTTCAACAATATTAAACCTGAGTCATCTCATCCTTATGAACCTTCAATGGACGAAGATCCTAATCCCGAGTCTCAAAAATTATATGATTTGCTACAAGCTGCTGATAAAAAATTATATCCCGGTGCTTCTCTCTCTCAACTTGCGGTTGCCTCTCGGATGTTAAATATTAAAATGGAGAACAATATTTCACAGAGAGGTTATAACCAAATGATGCAATTGTTGAAAGAGGCTTTACCTGAAGATAACATAGTTCTTGATAGTTATTATCAGACCAAGAAGCTAGTGCGTAGCTTGGGTTTGCCGGTTGAAAAGATTGATTGTTGTGAATCAGGATGTATGTTATACTGGGGTGATGATGAACACCTTACATCTTGTACATTCTGTGGCTATGAGAGATACAAACGTTGTGTCGGCTCTCGCAAGAGGAAATTGGTCCCTTATAAGAAAATGTATTATTTTCCTTTGATACCTAGATTGCAAAGATTATAAGCATCCCATGCTACAGCTGCCGACATGAGATGGCATCATGAGCATACAAAAGAGGATGGTGTAATGCGTCATCCATCAGATTCTGAGGCTTGGAAGCACTTCAATGAAACTCATCGTTTTTTTGCTGTTGAACCAAGAAATATAAGATTGGGGTTATGTACTGATGGTTTCCAACCATTTAGTCAATCTGGGAGTAAGTACTCTTCATGGCCAGTGATTGTTACTCCTTACAATTTACCTCTAGGGATGTGTATGAAAGAGGCTTATATGTTATTAACAATCATTGTTCCAGGGCCAAATAATCCCAAACATAAAATTGATGTTTATTTGCAGCCTTTAATAAAGGAATTGACCTTGTTGTGGGAGACAGGTGTGAAAGCATTTGACATCTCAAAAAAGCAAAACTTTCAACTAAGGGCAGCTTTGATATGGACAATCAGTGACTTTCCAGCATATTCTATGCTATCAGGATGGAGTACTACTGGTAAGTTAGCATGTCCCTATTGTATGGAGGAAACACAATCATTCGGTTTGAAACATGGTAGGAAAACATCCTGGTTTGATTGTCATAGGATGTTTCTCAACCAAAATCACCCATTTAGGAGAGATCGTAAGAACTTTCTTAAAGGCAAGA
>JAJOOR010002639.1:0-72602 GCA_036250505.1 Solanum acaule | reverse complement strand
ATACCTAACTTATCACTTTGCATGTAATACACTAGAAAATGATTACTATTATTAGGATTACTGCGTTATGAGCTTATGGGGAACACATTCCTAGTTACTTTTAATAATTTGAATATAAATAAATACTTAGTTCAAATCTATCTTTTTATTATTTTTATTTTATTTCAATTTAAATCCCCCCATTTTTATATAACGACTATCGAGTTAAATATTTGCTATTGATAATATTCTTCCATATTCTCTGTGGGATTGACCCCTACTCATAGTTGGGTAAATATATTGCATACGATCGTTTATATTTCTTTTCAAGAAGTATATTTGAACGTTATCATTCACATGCCACAACCAATGAACCATAGGCTTGCCTTTAGTGTACTACCTCACTGCTTTTGAGAATACGGAAGTTCAAGATCAATTAGGTCTTTTAAGGGTTGTAATGCATGCTAGGGGACCGGTAGGAACTATTTTTCAGATATAAATAGTGACTGCATTCCCAAGCGCTTTAATGCACAACAAACTTCATTTTTGGACCTTTTTTCAACAACCTCCTCCTTCATTCATCAAACTTTATTTATTTATTAATTTTTTTTATTTTTATTTTTATTTTTATTTTTCATTCTTTTTTATGAGCCAAACTTATGCTGGGGCTTGCCACTGAACTTCTGCTTCTTTTATTCTTGTTCACACAAAGCGCTTAGGATCTTTTGGATCAAATTTATAGGCCAGAGAAGGAATGTGTATTAGCTTCAAAATAGGCTACCATAGAATAAGTTCAAGGCTCGAAGGGGTTAACTAGGAATATACATGAAGGTGGGTACATGAAGGCACAATCAGGGCTATCAAAGAATTGCCTATATTACTTCCCAAATTCCTTATCCTCTTTTTTTGCTCTGCAGACACACCGGGCAAGTTCTGGACCTCAATTAATAGCAAGGAATGCACAAATCTTACACACTTGGCACACATTCAACTCAGAACTGGTCACTGTATACTACTTCCCAGTCACTGACACAAATCACACGCCAATTAGAGTCACATAAAAGAGCCTAGATGTCTCAACACAAAGTCATCCAATGTTTTCAACTTTCAATATAATTCAAAGCAGTTGTGCAGCCTTAGACAAAAGCCAACCCTACAAACCCAAAAGATGAAAACTGCCCTTAAGATGGTCATCATCCATCTATCATAGGGCGGCTTGACTCAACTATGACACTGACTCAATCCTAAGAAACAAAATCCCTTTGTTTTTTTTTATACGGTTCAACGGGATTGTCCTTGGCCAAAGAACCGAAAACAACTTCCAAGGAACCCAAAAATGAAAATAGCAATAACAAAACAAAATTATTTACATCAATATAGTACTCCCACCCCACACTTAAAAAGTCTACATTGTCCCCAGTGTGACACAACCCAAAATGACAACAAAGTAGGGCGGGTGTACTTCCCTGATCATTCATCCATGTTGGAATCACCGCCGGTGCCCTCAAGAGCCAAAAGGTCACCCTTCTCCCAATCAGAATCGAATTCACTATCCGACATGGTTCGCCTATTGTCTGCATCAGTTAGAACATTATCCCATACGAGCTCCAGAAATGCAGGTCCGAGTCTTAGCAATGCCTTAGCATGTTCATTTAGGGGGTACTTCGTTGCAATTTCGTCCAGCTGCTCCTGACTCGAAGCTCGACATCCATTTCTATGACGCAACATTTCCAATCCAAACATGCGTACCGTGATCATATCATCCCTCCTATTTTGCTCAGCGATAGTGAGGATGGGTCCATGCATGTTCTCCGACCCCTTTGTCTTTGTGACATCTAGGAGGGTGGTGAACAAAGGTGCCATGTAGTCTAGGCTCTCCTCTGGAACTCTAGCTCACCTGCACAAATTAGTGATTAATCCCCCAAAAGCATACCTTCAACCTCGATGTACTCTAGCCTTGCGCATGGCCGATTTTAGCGCCGCTCCTACATTGATGGGTAGGTCCTTCATTAGAGCATAGGCTAAGCATACTCGATCTCTCGTCACCTTGGTAAAATGCAGCCCTGGTATCAAACAATTCATGACAATTTTTAACCACACCCAAGCTTCCCGATTCATGTGAGCATAAGGATATGACTGGTGATAACCACGGTACCCATGTCGAATCCATTTCGTAGTGGACTGCGCCCCACACAAAGCATGTCAGATTACCACCATGACTAGTAGTAATTAAGCAGAAAACCACAAAGAACAACAATTTCAACATACTAGACTAACTCACCCATCACTTACATGAATATTAGCCCCAACTTAAGTAAATCATCCAAAAAAAGAAATAAAAGTGTGTAGGACACATACATTTCGTGCTTAGACCCCACAAAAACTGATGAACTTGGTGAGAAATTCCAACTTCGCGACATGAATTTGTTCTTGGAAAGAGTTAGGGTTGAAGGAGAAAGGGGAATAAAGAAATTTAGAAGAGAAAATAGAGTTGAAGGGATGGATTTAGGGATTAAAAGGGAATGGGGGTCGGGTTTTACCATATTAGCTGGGTAAAACCCAACTTTTTAAATGAAAATACTTGAAAACTTACCAGGTCCACGACGCGGAGATGTTGCGGACATGCCTTGTGTCTTTTCCGCCTTCGTTTGGGTCTCTCTTTTTGCAGAAATAAGTCTGCGACGTGGTGAGGTCGCGGACTCCACTGTTTTCTCGCCCCAATTTTTTTTTTCAATCTACAAATTACAACTTTTAAGATAACTGAAATAACCTATAACTAAAATTAAACCAAACTAGCCTATTCAAATAAAATACAACGGGAATATCTTCTAAAATACAAAGTCTCGGGTTGCCTCCCGAGTAGCGCCTAATTTAACGTCGCAGCACGACTCAACTCCCCCTCATTCATTGCTCAACTCCAAACTTTCTTCTTCTCTAACCACCTCTTGTCCGAAATAATGCTTCACCCTCTATCCATTCATGATGAACGTGGATTGCTTACCTTTATTCCATAACTCTTCATCGCCGTGGTCGATCATGCGCACCACCTCAAATGGTCCGCTCCATTTTGACTTCAACTTACTTGGAAACAACCTCAATATAGAGTTAAACAATAATTACTTTTTCCTCGGTTCAAAAAGTCGAGGCACAATATGCTTATCATGAAATCGTTTAGTCTTCTCCTTATAGAGCTTAGCATTTTCATAGGCATGGAGTCTGAATTCTTCCAATTCATGTAGCTAACCCATCTTTTTTCTCCCTGCTAGTTCCGGGTACAAGTTCAACTTCTTCATCGTCTAGTAAGCCTGATGATCTAATTCAACTGGAAGGTGAAACGCTTTACCAAACACCAAGTGATAAGAAGAAGTCCCTATTGGTGTCTTATAAACGGTCATGTATGCCCATAATGCATCATCAAGCTTCATTGCCCAATCTTTCCTTTGGGCATTCACTGGTTTTTGTAGAATCTGCCTCACTTTCCTATTTGACACTTCTACCTGGCCACTAGTTTGAGGGTGGTATGTTGTAGCTACCTTATGTCTGACTCCATATTTAGCTAAGATATTCTTCACCAATTGATTTATGAAGTGTGTCCCTCCATCACTGATTATTGTCCTAGGCGTTCCAAACCGAGTGAAGATGCGCTTCTTTAGAAACTTCAACACCATTTTAGTATCGTTGGTCGGCAATGCCACTGCCTCAACCCATTTTGACATATAGTCCACAACCATAAGTATGTATTGATTTCCATTCGATAGAGGGAATGGCCCCATGAAGTCAATCCCCCAAACATCAAATATTTCAACCTCCAAGATGTTATGCAAGGGCATCTCATGTCGTCTGGAAATAGACCCCATCCTCTGACATTGATCACAACTTTTCACATACCCTGCAACATCCCTAATCAAAGTAGGCCAAAAAAAACCTGATTGGAGCACCTTATGCGCAGTGTGCTCACCTCCATGATGACCCACATATGTAGACGAGTGGCAATTATCCATCACTTGTCTCATCTCGAACTCAGGCACACACCTCCTCATCATTTTGTCCGTCCCTTACTTGAAAAGATAAGGCTCATCCCATATGTAGAACCGAGCATCATAAATAAGCCTCTTCTTTTGGTGTGTGATTAATCAAATAATTAACAATGTCTGCATACCATGGTAGTTCGGTCACCTCTAGCGCCAATAGTTGTTCATCAGGGAATTCCTCCATAATCTGACCTTGCTCTCCCACATGTGACGAACTCTCCAATCTTAATAGGTGGTCTGCAATCTGGTTTTCAAAACCTCTTTGGTCGTTGATGTCGATGTCAAACTCTTGCAGCAATAGAATCCACCTGATTAACCACGACTTTGCATCATTTTTGTTAAACAAGTTCCTGATAGCTGTATGGTCAGTATAAACAACATCTTTAGTACCTACCAGGTAAGATCTAAACTTGTCAAAAGCATAGACCAAGGTGAGAATTTCTTTTTCAGTCACTGTGTAGTTGGTTTGGGCCGCATCCAGTGTTTTGCTTGTATAATATATTGAGTGAAACACCTTGCCTTTCCTTTGGCCCAACACTACTCCTAGAGCCACATCACTTGCATCACACATTAGCTCAAAAGGAAGCTCCCAATTTGGGGAAGTTAGGATTGGAGCTTTTTCTTCAAAGCTTCAAAAGCTTGCATGCATTGCTCAGCAAATACAAATTTCATCTCCTTCTCTAGGAGACTGCACATGGGTCTTTCAATCTTAGAGAAATCCTTGATGAATCTCCTATAGAAACCAGCATGACCCAAAAAACTTCACACCCCTTTAATAGAAATTGGGGGAGGTAGCTTTTCAATTACTTCCACTTTGGCACGATCAACTTCCAGCCCTCTCTTTGACACCTTCTGGCCCAGTACAATCCCTTCCTTCACTAGGAAATGACATTTTTTCCAGTTTAGGACGAGATTAGTTTTCTCGCATCTAGCCAGCACCCTGTCTAAATTCTCCAAGTACCTGTCAAAAGACTCCTTAAATACTGAGAAGTCATTCATGAATATTTCCACAAAATCTTCAACCATATCATGAAAGATAGCCATCATGCATCTTTGGAAGGTGGATGGAGCATTGCATTGCCCAAACGACATTCTCTTGAAATGATATGTCTCATACGGGCAAGTGAATGTAGTTTTCTCCTGGTCTTCTGGTGCAATCACAATTTGGTTTTATCCTGAATAGCCATCCAGGAAACAATAATATTCTTGTCCGGCCAACCTGTCCAGCATCTGATCAATAAAAGGAACCGGGTAGTGATCCTTTCTGGAGGCTTTATTTAATTTTCTGTAATCCATGCATATTCGCCATCCTTTCCCTGTCCTGGTTGGAATCAACTCATATTTTTCATTGGTGATCACCATCATGCCTCCCTTTTTAGGCACACACGGAACTGGGCTGACCCACTTGTTGTCCGAAAATGGATAGACAATACCCGCATCTAGCCATTTGACCACCTCCTTGCGCACCACATCTTTCATCATTGGGTTTAGCTTGCGCTACGGTTGCACAATTGACTTGTGCCCCTCCTCCATGAATATCTTATGCATGCATAAAGTTGGGTTGATGCCATGTATGTCAGCCATCTACCAGCCTATCGCCCTTTTCCTCAATATTTTCTGAGATGCCTCAACCTGCAATTCGGACAAAACAGAAGAAAGGATTAGAGGTAAAGATTCATTAGCACCTAAGTATGCATACCTGAGATGAGAAGTGAGAGCCTTTAACTCCAACTTTGGTGCTTCCTCAATCGAAGGCTTGGGAGGTGGTCCCAGGACTTTATTTAATGGCTTCACAAACTTGCGAAGCATACTCACATTCGGGACATTTAGGAAGTTAGCCAACTCCTGGGCTTCAACATCTCCCTCAATGTCTTGCCCAATTAATACTTTCTCTAAAGGGTCTTGGGCTTCAACATATTTAACTACCATTGCCTCATTAATGACTGTAATTGCAAACAACTCCTCATATATTGTAGGCAACTTCATTGCCTTGTAAACATCAAATACCTCGACTTTGTCATGAGCCCTCATTATTAATCTACCGGCCGCCACATCAATTAATGCACCTCCGGTTACTAGGAATGGGCGTCCCAAATAAATGGGACCTTTGGGTCAGGCTCAAAGTCCAAAATGACAAAGTCCACAGGGAAAATCAAAGTTTCCAGTTGAACCAAGACATCTTCAATAATGCTATCTGGCCTTGCCACGGAACGGTCCGCTAACTGCAACTTAATGGTTGTGGACTTGGGCCTTCCCAGTCCCAATTTGAGAATCATGGACGTAGGCATCAAATTGATACTTGCCCCTAAATCGCACAACCCTCTTGCCTTAACACACTGACCAAATGTTATCTGAACAGTGAAACTCCCTAGATCTTTCAACTTAATTGGGAGCCTGTTCTAGATCCTAGAACTGCACTCCTCTGTGAGTGCTACTGTTGCATACTCAGCCAATCTACTCTTGTTGGCTACCACATCTTTCACATATTTGGCATACTTAGGAATGCCCTGTAACAAATCTATCAAAGGCAAGTTAACATGTACTTGTTTGAGTAATTCAATAAACTTACCAAAACATTCTTCCTCCTTTTGTTTTTTGAATTTATGTGGGAATGGAGGAGGTGGTTTTGCTTTTGGTTCCTCATTCACCCTTTGTTCACTTGGTTCTGCTTTATCTACATGTTTTCCTTTTTCTTCAGCAACTTTTGCCTTTGGCGTCAACTCCTCCAATGGACGACCACTCCGAGTACTCACAACATTTACCTGCTTTGGGTTCAAGTCAGTATTTCCCGGCAAACCCTCTTGTGGTCGGGAATTTTGGGCACTAGCAAACTACCCAAACTGCTTATCTAAGTTCTGAGTCGCCAATTGATTGTTTCAAACATTTGCTGCTAATTTAGCTTGATCCGCCATGATTTGTTTTAGCATGTCCTCCACACTCGTATCACTTTGCTTGGCAGCCTGCTGGTTACCATGGTTTTGCTGATTTTCATGGCTTTGCTGATGGTACTATTGTCCACTACTCTGTGGTCTGTATTGGTTTTGTCCTTGATGTTAGTTTTGATTGCCACCCTATTAAAAGTTTGGGTGGTTCCGCCAGCTCGGGTTATAGGTATTTCCATAGCTCTAGTGATTTCCTCCTCGTTGAGCATTACCTACAAAATGATCAGATTCTCGGTTTGCTCCACATACCTCAGCACTGTGATCTCCACCTCCACATACTTCACACCAAGCTTGTGGTTGATGTGCCATATTAACTTGGGCTTGTTGTTGTCCTAGTGATATGTTGCTGAAATGAGTAGTCATCATATTCTGCATTGCTGCGATCTGTGCCGACAAAGCTGTCACTACATCCATTTCCAACACTCCAGTAGTCTTTTGTATGACTGGTTTAGCTCATCCACCATTCCACTCGGGGTTACGCTGTGAAATTCTATTGAGCAATGTAAACATTTTAGCATATGTATTCTCCAAAGCTTGTCCACCTACAACAGAATCAAGTAAAATTTTTGTGTTTGGTTCCAACCCTTCAATGAAGGTATGGACCAACACTTCGTTAGCTTGATGGTGATGTGGACAACTTAACAGCAGGGACTTAAACCTATCCCAAGCTTGGTACAAGTTTTCCCATCCTTTCTGTCGGAAGCTTAATATGTCGCTTCTCAGCTTGGTTGTTTTACCGGATGGAAAAAACCTTGTTAAAAACTTTCGGGCAAGATCATCCCAAATTGTTATGGAATTTGCGGGCTCAGAGTTCAGCCATCTTTTTGCTTCCCCCAGCAGAGAAAAGGGGAATAATGTAAGCCTCACATATTCAGAGTTCACTCCAGTTGGAGTGTATGTGTCACTGATCTCGAGGAAATTCCGAATATGCACTCGTGGGTCCTCATGAGATAGACCAGTGAACTGCCTGTTTATGTGCAGTAGTTGCACCATGTTCTACTTCAATTCAAACCTCCCACCAGGTGCAGGTTTCTAAATACTTGAGGTAACATTGGTGGTTTGTAGGATTGCCACATCCCTCACTTTCATTTCTGCCATCATTGCCGGTGGGTCTTGATCCTCCCTTTCTTCTAAAGTTTCTGGTTCACTAGCCATAAGAGGAACATGATAAGTGAGTCTTCTTTGCCTTATCCAGTAACGAACAAATCTCTCCGGTTCAGCTAAAGACTCTCCCAAGTCCTAGTCATCTTCCAGTGTGAAAACCTGACACAACTTGTGAAATGAAGAGCCAAGATCAAGTTGTCAACACTTGTACAAATAATTTAGACACTCAAAAATTAGATATCTGCCGATTTTAATGTCCCCGACAGCAGCGCCAAAAACTTGTTGCGTCCAAAAGCACACGCAAGTGCACGTGGCCACTCAAGTAGTACAACGACTCTTTCGAGCCGAATTATCGAACCCAATGGACTTCAAATCAACAAATAACAACTTTGCTATGTTTAAAATAAATTTACTTATATGACAAACAATTTTAGATGGGAAAGTAATCCAGGGTTGTAGCATAACCCGATTTCCGGCATCATATTAATTTATCCTAGCATTCGACAAGCTAACCTCATTATAGATTTGCAAGGTTTATTTTATGATCATGATCTCCCGACCTCTAATCGCCTACCACCATCGACATCCTAACTACATCATTGAGCGGGGATAGACATGAACCAATGGCGGAGAATTAAGCTATCATCTTGCATATTAATCAAGCGCGGTATATAGGTATAAGACTATCCTATATACGACACTCTAACTTTACTCTAGAATGAACACGCTTCTCACATTCTTTGGTCTATCCCTTTGTGCATCTTCCGAATTCAAGAGTGGACAATGAGTTTATTTTAATATAGATCAGTCATTAAAATACTTAAGCAAGAATGTAAACATAAATCAGAAGAAAACCCATCTCATGCTAGAAACAAATACTAATATACCATTAATCGTAGCTACAACCCTAGAATAAGGGAGTTTAGCTACTCATAGAACAAAAGATCATCAAATAATGTTTATGGATCATAAAAGGGTTTACCAAAATGAAGGAGTAGAAGAAAAGCCCTAGAAAGTGTTAGCCAAATTGCCCAAATTGATGTTCTCTCGTCTTTTAAAAACTGGATAATAATAAAAATAACACACTTAAACTATTTATAGTCTAAAATAAAACACGTGGCCAATTTCTGGTGTCCAGGTCCGCGACACGGACCTGTTCCCTCGCCTGTAATTGCACACAGATGAAACCTCTCCGCGACGTGCTCCCATTGCGCACTCCACTGTTAAGTGGAATTCCTTTTCTGCATACGCGTATTAGCTCCGCGATGCGAAGATGCTCTCTCGTAGTGTATTCTCCAGCTTCTTTGCCCTTTTTCTTCGCAACTTCGTCTTCGATTTTCCGACCTCTGACCAGGTGCCCTATTTTGGATCGTTTTTCTTTGCTTTTCACCCTAAAACATCTAATCATATTGGTTAGAAGAAGCAACATCAAAAGACTCTCAAAACTTAATTCTGACAATGAGAAATGCTCTCAACTTAGCTATATATATGGGATAAATTGGTTATTAGGCGCGTAAATACGCCCATGATCAGAATGCTTGGAAAAAGCTTATATTCAAGCAACAAAAGTAATTAATTTTTCTAGGGGTTTAGGTCTCAAATACAAGACCTTTAGGACTGTCATATTAGGTAAGGCACCATATCCCACCCTTAATCAATTTGTTTATGCTCTCACGAGTTTTGATATAAGGGGATGAAAAAGATGTGTCACAACAAAACCATAACATGGTATTCTCTGCCCAAAAATGCAGGGGAAGAGGAAACAATAACATTAACTCCAGAGAAACAAGTTTCAAGCCTGTTGGACAGGGAACAGGGTCTAAGAACAGTCAATATGGATCAGGTTCTCTGAACAATAAAAGTTCTCAAAGTGAAAATAAGGAGATGAATAATCTTGAGTCATGTCAAATCAGTGGTAGGAATAATTATACTGTTCTTAAGTGTTTTTACTAGAGGAACTACTCATATCAATTTGTAGATGAACTATCACAAGTAACGACTAGACATCACATTCATACCGAAGCATTGACCAAACAAATTTTTGCTGGGTATTCAAAGTTTTTGTTGCTGGGTATTCGAAGCAAGCTAGGAGTAACCGTTCCTCTACTCACTAGCTTGAGGGGAAGTGTTGAAAAAGAATGAAGTTGACGATTGGAACATGTCAAAGGAACAGGTCCAACGAAGCTGCCTGACGTGTCTACAACAAGTGTTGATGAAGAAGGAAGCTGACGATTGGAACATGTTAAAGGAGCAGGTCCAACGAAGCTGACCGACGAGTTTACAATACTGCTGTAGAATTAGAGTTGCACTAGGATTTGACTACTTATATATATTAGGATTATATTACGACTAGGATTAGAGTACGATTAGGATTATAGTACAACTAAGATTAGATTATTTATAATTGCATTATTATTATTTTAGTAGTAGTAGGTATTGTAGTAGGACTCTAAGTATAGTTAACTTAGGACTCTACAATTCTCTCCCTATTTAAGGAGTATGTACTCAACAATTTTAATCATCAATACAATTTTTGATTTCTCCATACTTTACGTGAGATTTCTACACATTGTATTATCATTTACCTCAATCACTTCACTTTTGAATCTCAAATATTTTTCTCTTTACAATTCATCAATTGTAGGTTATTGAAGAGGTAGTTCTTATTCATCTTCTTCTTCATCCATTTTTTTTTCAAGTTCATCAGTATTGATTTTTTTTTTTTAAAACTTTTAGATTCTCATCTATAGATTTCCGATATATATGGATGATGCTCTATCTTTTATTATAGAGATTACCCATATAGTTTCAACCACTGATGATAATGTACGTCATATATTTGATTCTAACGATGAAGATTTTATTCAAAATATATCTAAACAAAGAAACAATCCATTATTCATGAAGAATCAGAGATTGGAGAAGTCAAAGAAGGATGCATGCTCGAGTTCTAAATCTACTATTGAAAAAATGCTAAAAAAAAGGAAAAGGTTGGATCTGCCATTGCACCACCATCACTACCAAAGATACAAATTTTCAATATATCTCATTTATTTTGATTCTTAAATTAATATTTGTTAGTGTTATTACTGATCTGATACATCACTGCTACAGTAGCATTTGATTTATGCAATGTATCATATTCATATTTAAGGTATTGATATATAACTCTAATGTTGTTGAATCTTCTATTAGTGCTTATCGTGTTCAATATAAATGTACTTGATACAAAAACACTACCTAATGTATCATTTACACGAATCAAGTTATATAATGTATCTTCAATCATGATACATAAATCATAATGTTCTATAACTGGAGCACAGTGTATCAGATCCAACAATAGGTATATTATATATATCAATCGCAATATTTTACTACCAGATACATACACCCAAAATTATTCAACTAGAAAGCTATGTGTCTGTACACATTACCCAATTAATACACTTGATATATAAATCCTAATGTTCTATAGCTAAAATATTGTGTATCAAATTAGTTGATATGTGCATGATACATATCATATATCAAATCCAATAGTTTTCAAGCTTTATTACATGTATCATATACATATAAACTAATCACCGTTGTGTTATGTATCACACACAAAAAAATGCTATATAGAATAATTACATGTATAATGTATCTTTTGATAACATACAATATTTCTCGAACAAAATAAAATAGTAATATATCTTGCACTAATTTTTTTAGGCATGATACGTAACTTTGAATTTATACTAAATGTATCTGATACATAGCAATTACCACAAAGACATGTATCTATAAAAGCTATGTATCTCTTCAGCCTTTTTGTATGTTGTATCAATGCATAGCGGATACATTAAAAATCCAGGCTCTTGTTTCTTCACCTCAACGATGTATTTGATTTATATTTTTTTTCCTCAACTCATAGATATCTAATTCAGCTGCAATGACTGATTTGAGATTCACAAAATTAATATTTTGACCAACAACAATTCCATCACTTTTGTATCATTCATACCTCACCTCACTTTCCCAGATTTCAGAATGTCTTGACAAGTTCATGCTGTATTATTACAATTTGTCGACAAGTTTGATTCAAAAATTGAGATTTTTTTTAAAAGAATGGGAAGAAGAATTTTATATTTAGAATTATGCTAGCCTGTTACAATTTGTCAATTAATGTATTGATCTAAAACCAAAAAGTAATGTATCGATCTAAAACCAAACACCTATGGGTAATCTTACTACTTTAATGTATCTGGTAGGATTATCGTACTTATCAAAATCTACTAAATATTTTAGAAATAGTAATGTATCATGAGTAATATATCCATCTCGAGATCACAAATTAAAAAATCGACTACACAACACAATACATGTAATTCCATATCTTTCATTATCAGATCTATTGACCCTGAAGTTAAAGTTATATATAGTAATGTATCATGCACAAATTTATGGGCATGATACATGAAGGATGATACATGTAAATCCATTTAGTTGTTCTATCAATGTTGTGTTCTTCTACTTTTCCCGTTTTTTAGTCGAAATTGGGGTAAGCGAGGTGAGTTATGAAGGATACAAAAATGACAAAATTATTGTTGGACAAACGATTTCTTTTGTGAATCTTCAAGTTCATTGAAGATCCTTTCAATTTTGATTCAAGTTTGTTGAAAATTTTGAGATTCAAAATTATTCTCTCAGTTCATCAAAGATTCTTTCAATTTTAATTCAAAATTGTTGAAATTCTTGAGATTTAAAATTCTTCTCCTAGTTCATTGAAGATTATTTCAATTTTGATTCAAGATTATCAAAAAATTTAAGAAGATACATCATGAATATCTTCGCTAGTCTTATTACTATCATTATCAGGGATTTGAAGAAGTTCTTGAGCTTCTTTGAGAGTTCTCAGCGTCTCCCTTCGCGCTGCTACCATCATCGCCTCTATGAAACTTTCCTCCTCTATCGACAGTGACTATATACTTGTATATTAAATGTCAAATTCAAAATCTCGCTACTTCTGTGAATCAAATCTGAAAGGTTTCTTCGCTAAACAACAGGTCGAAACAATTTGAAATTTTGAATTTCTTCGTTCTGTTAGAATTTGTCTTTGTATGATTGAAAGTAAGAAGAAACTTAAGCGTAATTTATGGGATTTAATTATATTTTCAGTTTTTATTCCCTATTTTAGCGTAACAGATTGATACATGAAATTTCTCAATCTATTGATGGAATTGACCTCCATTGTCACATTCCAAGGTTTTTCCCACTCTCCATTCAACATATGTACCAAAGCCAGATAGTTAGTTTCAATTATAATGTTTGGAAAATTGTTTTCCAAACAACATTGAAGACCTTCTCTAATAGCAATAGCTCAACAACTAGATTTAGTAGAATCAAGAATTTTCACCCCCTTAACAATCACCCGTTCTCTTTCATGATTTCTAATACAAAAGACAGCATCACTAGGCCTAAGATTACCTCTAGAAGCCCATTTGTATTACATTTCAACCACCTCATAGACAAATATTAATTTTATATCTGTGTCTAAATCCTATGATCAAACGCCTACCCAATTTGTCACTTGCCAAGTCGCCATCCCTTGTCATATAAAATAAGTGGCTAATGTATTAAATTTAAGTCATCACACTATAAACATGCTAAATTACTTGAGTTGGCCCATCTAATATGAATCTCTAGAAATCTTGAGAAAGTACATATTATTGGCAGGATAGGTGAAGATTATACGAATCAAAATATGTTAAATTAATTATAGGGTCAAGATCTAATATGTTCAAAATTTATTTGGATAAAAATGAGTTGAATCATGATGGGTCAATAATGAATGATAATTCAATTCGATCAACAGAACCTAGCCTCTCATAATTCAATTCGATCAACAGAACCTAGCCTCTCCGCTCATTTTAAAGTGTATGAATTGAAATCATTAATACATTCATTTTTTAAAATTATCATTACACCCATGGATTTTGAATGTAAACAAATGTTGTTGCATGATGGTAAAATAGTGACACTTAACTTCTCACGCTAGTTAATTATATAGAATATATATTGTAGACATTAAAATTTTGTGGGACTCTACAAGACATGTTCAATTTGAATTGGGACTCTACAAGATGTATTCAATTCCAATTAGAATTAGAATTCTTGGAGGCTACTCAACCCTAGTTCATGCCTATATAAAAGGTACTATATTCCCTTTAAGTGAGATCTAAAAAAAAAAGGGAAAATGGTATGAAATAGTAAACTTAATTCAAATTAAATGTTATAGCCATATTTAATTGTAATTCGCAACAAACATCCCCTTTTTTTGCCATCTAATTAGATATACAATTAGCCATTTTTGGTATATAATTAGCCATTTTATACATTTCGATATAAAATGTATAAAATGCATTTGTGTTTGTATAAAGCGAGAGAAAAGCGTATATACAAATAGAAATACATATATTTTCGTCCTATATACTTATAATTATACAAATACAGATCTTATTATACAAATTACAATGTATAAATGAATTTATACAAAACTGAACAATTTGTATAAAATTGGATGTTTGTAGCGAATTATACAAATTAAAAGCTCCATAGCAAACATAAAATTTGCTATGGAGCGTAATTATGCAAACTATAGCTATAACATACAAATATGATTTTTATGTTTGCTATACGTGAAAGTTGCTCAAAACAAAATTCATAAAGAGATCAAAATCTTGAAAATTCCATAAAGAGATCAACATCTCAAATATTCCACAAATTCATGGAATATTTATAAAGAGATCAAATCCAAATCATCTTAATTTGAGAAATATGCCACTAACTATCCTTGAATTATGAAAATCAAGTCCAAATCATTCAAGTTCGAGAACTACGTCACTAGCAACCCTCGAATTAAGAAAATCAAGTCCAAATCAATATCCGTGTTCGGGAAATACGCCACTAACAGCCCTCGAATCATGGATAAATATCTGATGAGAGAAGAATTAAGGGATAAACGGATTTGTACCCGCAATGTTTATTAATAAAATATTCTTGTTTCTTTAGATTTTATTTATGATTGATTTATTTTCCATATGTTTAAATCTTTTGTCTTTTTATTTTTGTTTTGTGTTCTTTTATTTTATTTCAACATTGATAGTCCTTTACTTTTCTTTTTGTTTCTCAACATAGTATAATATTTCAAGAATAAAGTTTACTGGTACAAAATATTATTTATTTGATTTTCACCTTAAATATCATACAATTTAATATTTAAGTATAAAAATATAAGATGAAATTAATGATATATTAATAAATATCCAATTTTGTATGGAATATATTGTAATTTTTACCAAATTTCGAGAGTAGTTTTTTAAAATTAATTGACTTAAGTATGATTATGATATTTGTTAATTTAATATAATATTGACCTTTAAACTTTAAATAAGACACATGTTTCTCATCTAGAGGTGCACTTGACGAAATGGAGGGAAGGGGTAATAGAGGGGAGCCGAATCCTATATTTTATATATTCTAAAAAAATATGTGAAATATTTTTGTGCAATCATCATATATATATAATATGATTAAAAGTGGAAAGGTCATATCTACAAAATTAGATTATCATTCTGCTCCTATACTAATCAAAATCCATTAAATAATAATATCTTAATTAATAATAAATGTTGAATTAGAAGTCCAATATGCTGCCATTTAATTCTTCACACTTAATTCCCCAAAAATGTTATCCACAACCTCTTCAGAAGTGCGTCAGGCTTTTGCCTTGGAAGCTCTAAAACCTTGCCTTGATACCTGAATTTGTGTTTTTTATAACTGCCTTCACACTTGCCTTGTTATCTTTAAATATAATATTTTCATATACATTTTTTTTTATTAATGAATTTTTGGTGGTATTTTCATATACATGAATGCTTGCTTTAAATATAATATTCTCATGCTTTCTGCGTTTTTCGAAAGTCAATTTAACTAAATTTCATACACATGATTAGATGTGATAGATTTATTTATTTCCAGCACCTTATATATGATACAAAAAATGTTTTATAATTAATTTGTTTAAGAAAATAAAAAATCCATCTATTTATTTGTTTTTGGGATATCGGAACAAAGTGCCTCATTTGTACAAAAGCAGTTTATTTTCCCAATTCTACTAAATTCAAAGGTTATTTCTTTTATAACACAACTATTTTAAAATAATATTAATAAAATATCATGAAATAATAGACACGTAAATTAAATTTTTCTGAATTTGTAAATTAACTAAATAAAGGTGTATACTTTGTTTGCAGTTGTTTTTCTACTTCTGCAGAAAAGCAAATGTGGTAGGAAAATACTGGAAAAAAAAAGAAAAAGGAAATTTTATACGAATTCCGTAGTGTTAAGAGTTAATTACATCATATTCCTACTCTTTTTCAAATTACAAAATCCCTTAAATTTAGTGGAATTGGATACATCCCAAAACGTCCTGATACATCGCGTCTCGATTTCGGATACATCCCTCAACGTCCCGATACATCGTATCTCGGTTTCGGATACATCACTCAACATTCCGATACATCACGTACATCCCAATAGATCATGTAAAATGATGTATTTGATCGATACATCGCGTAAAGTTATGTATCTGAGAGTAGAAGAGAGTAAAGATTTTTGTCATTTTTCCAAATGGTAGAAAATTTGCGAAAATATATTAAAATAAGTTGTGTATTTAGGTAATTTTTCCATTTTATTTCTACTAAGATTCTCTTGCGTACTAAATTCTTCTTCTCCTTTTATTCAGTAGCTCATTTAGGTTTGTTTCTACACGTGTGTTGACATTGAGCTATTAACATGAACAACAATAGGCATTTTGGGCGGGTCAGATAAAATTCTTGAGCGAATATATATTTATTTGGCTAATACATATATATTTTGATATGTCGAGGGATAGGCAAGAGACAAAATCATAAGTCGAGTCATGGGTACGAAAAAATTCTTGGTAGGAAGAGTTTCCTTTCGAATGAGGTCCTATTGGACGCAAATTCGAAATAATCAGAATTCAATGAGGTACAAGAAACTCTGAAAAAAAAAAAAAAGAGGTACAAGACACCACATGGAAAATCAAAATAAATGAGTTTAAGTTTTGTAGTGCTTAATTTTGGAAGAGAAATTATTTTAGAACGAATGAGTAATTTGCAATAGCAGGTAAATTTACGTGATGAAGTAAATAACTTTATAAACCGACATTGCATATAATTTGAACCCATAAATAAATAAATAAGACCAAAAATATATGGTGAGGAGTGAACGAGCTCATACTACTAATTCACTATAAAGCAATAGGAACTCAACTTTAAGAAAATAAAATGCTCTACGACAAAAATAAGTGTTTTTTTTTTGGGTTTTCATTTGGCGTTTGATACGAAGAAAATATTCATATATATGTCTATTGGGTTTTGAGTTTTGTCCTCCTCATGTGGATAAAGAAAATATCTATTTGGACCAGTTCATTTTGTATATCCAGCCCATTCACACAAAGAAGATCCTATACTAATATTATGTAATCAACTATATATGGTACGTAGACATTTAATTGATGGTGGTCAACCAGCAATTTGCCAATAAAGAACTCATGCCGTTTTTTTTTCTAGGACTTGATGAAAAAATCTGCCAGTTAAACTCATGTCATTTTTTTAAAAAAAAATAGAAGAAATCTGTCATTGAACATAACCAAATGAATACAATGCAAATATAAAGTAAATCATTTGTAACTTCAAGCAACAACAAGTATAAATCTAAATGCACATGAATCCACATATTTTACGAGGTGCAAGGAGGGAGATTGTTTTTACTGAGACACCCCATGGTTTTGAAAGGAAAACAACATGTTGAATTCTAAGGATAAATTTTCTATGGTGCAGGAGTAATAAATGATATTCTAGCGCGCCAATGATAAAAGAAAAAAGAATCTATACTGACAAATAAAATTTATAGACTTTAAAAATAAATAAGTGCATTCAATTTGAAATAGTGATCAATTAAATGCATCGTCAATCTAATAAAAAATAGACTTTCTTCCTATCGATAAGGGTGCTTATTGCCAGCTTCTGGCCACTTCTGAGTCGCATCGGCTTATTTTTCTCATCAAAAGCTTCTATTTCTACTACTTGACTATGCCAAGACTTGTAGTGCTTAATTTTAGGAAGCGAAATTATTTTAGAACGAATGGGTAATTTGCAATCGCAGATAAATTTACGTGATGATGTAAATATTTTTATACACTAACAATGCATATAATTTAAATTCATAAATAAATAATTAAATAAGACCAAATATATATGGTAAGGAGTGAACGAGCACACTAAAGCAATATGAACTCAACTTTAAGAAAATAAAATGCTACACGACAAAATTGTTTTTTTTTTTAATTTGGTTTCCATCTGGTGTTTGGTACTTATATTGAAATTTGCCTAAATTCAGATTCATACTAAGAAGTCACATATTAGGGGGTAAAATGTTTCATAACAAAAACGACTCCGTACCCTAAGGACTCGAACTCGAGACCTCTAATTAATGATGAAAGAGTACTTATCACTCCTCTACAATCCTTGTCGGTCACAAAAACAAAGTGTTCATTTCGTGATGAGACGTGGATCTTCTCTTGTGTCTTTTGACTTTATTTAGCCTATCATGGTATGATTAAGTCACTGAAAATAAACCTCCAAAAGGGAATATACAAAGTTAAATGGAGTAGAAGGTTACGTACATGCATTAATAAACAAGAGGAGGAGAAAAAAAGAAAGAAAAAAAGAAGTTAATGAAATAGTAAAATGAAACATTTTTGCATTAATAAACAGGTGGATGAAAATTCAAAGAATTGCCATTACATTAAACTTAGAGAAAAAGGATATTGATTTTTAAAGACTAACATATTCATATGCTTGCAGGGTTTTGATGTTTGTCCATCTTTATGTGGATAAATAAAATAGGGAGTCGAAAGATTAAAATAAGGAGGCCGAGGTGACACAAAAAATCATCCCTACGCCGATACCTCCACCCATGGGCGGAGCTATACCGTGACACCCCTTCGTCGGAAAATTATGTTGGTTAGATTTTGATTTTATTCGTATATATATTGTAGTTGACACTCTTTAACACAAGATGAAGAGTTAGCTCTATGGTTGAGGGGCTGCAAAATTACTCCTTAACCTTTGGCCCGAACGTTAGGGGTTCGACCCTGGCTGGGGTTTTGTTTATTTTTTTTAGCATTTTTTTAATTAAAATTAAGACTTCAAGAAGCGTATGAAGCGTTTTTTTCAACCAATTTTTAAGCGATTGACTTAAATAAAGTTGGCAAATAAAGTTGGCTTTAATATTTTATTTTTAAAAAGAAAAAATGTACTTTAGGGATTAAATAAATCCCTAATTTCAAAATTAAAGGGTTTGAGGAGGAAGAGCCCAAAAAAATCATTTTTGTTCGCCGCTGAGTCGCTGCGTTCGCTGTGACTCTTCCTCGGGCGTCGCCAAACAATTATGATAATGTAATTATTTTTTGCTTTCATTAGTAAAATTTATTTTGTTGATTTTTATGTGTACTTACTACTTTGTATTTTGACACCCCTCAATATAAATCCTGGCTCCACCACTCCACCTCCCTTCCCAAAAAGGTTGATTAAGAAGATGGAAGACGGAATATCTATTTGGGGACCCGTTTATTTTGTATATCCAGCCCATTCACATAATAGACCTTTTAGGTCTGATTTGGGGAAAAAGCAAAAGTAATAGAGTGCAGAGTTTTGCATTATTTTCCTGTCTTAGCAACCAATTTCAAATTGTGATTTCATTTGCTTTTTAGGATTGAACTGAATTTTGGATAGCTTGTTCCTCTAATCTTAATCTTTTATTGAAAAAAATTGACAGAGACATGATTTGGAGTCGACCCATAGCTCAATATTTCGTCCGTGAATAGTAACTGCATTTTTTGGTGATTTTAATATCTCCTAATCTTCCCTTGTTTGGTTGTTGTTCTTCTCATTGCTATTATTGGTTCGTGTTTGACATTGAGGTTATCAATTTGGAGAACTCTTTTAACTCATTTATTGAATTAGTGAAACCTTTGGTCCCTTTTTGTCATCACCCAACCCACCAAGCACCATGCTGTGTGGGGCACCTACTCTAACACTTGGATAGGAGAACTGTAACACCCCAATAATCTTCAAGCTAGGATCCGAACCATTCTTCATTTGTGTATAAGGTCGTATCAGATGATTCTTAAATTATTCTTAGGTGTTAAGGTCAATTCTTTAGTGTGGGAATGATATGGATATGAATTAAGGTCACTAGAATCCCCTATCACAAAGTTGAGTTGAAAGCTTCCTTACCGATTAAGTCTTGATATAGGATTATACTTAGGTCAACTTCAAACGATCATATCTCTCAGTATAAAAGAGTCTCTTCTCTTTTAAAAGGTCATCTTTGATCTTTTTGAAGCTTTTCACTTCCTAAAATCCATACTTGTAGCCTAAATTCGATTGTGAGTCCTCTTTGCTTTAATTTACTTATGTGGGGTGTGTGTTTTCTTGAAATCCTCGACCCAGCCTTCCTCCCTCTTTGTTCGCATATCTCTACCCGTCTGAGATTGGTTTTCAAAATTATCTTTGTTGTTTTTGCTTTAAATCGGTGCATATTGATTGGGTTAACTGTTGATAGTATTTATGTGTTGTATGAATCATTTGGCTTGTGTTAATTTAGCCGATTGAATAGTGCCCATGAACTAGAATAGTTGATTTTGTGCCTAAACCTGCTAAAATTGATTATGAAGATTGCTAATTGAAAATGAACTGTTTAATAGTCTTGGTTTTGTGTGAATATTGACTGAGTGATGTCTCAGTAGCCCAGTGTTGTCCCTTTGGATAGATAGGTTGACATCTTTTATAAGGACAAATTGTCAATTTGGAAATGCTTTATTAAAGTTTGGGGGAAATCTGAGTACCCAGGGGTAATTAGGCAAATGGGTAACTTGTTAAATTTCTAGGGTGTTGGGTAGGTTGCATTTTGATGTTTAAATTTTTGAGAAATTGACTAATTACTTGTTCGGCGAACTTGTCTTAACTTGTCGAACTAGCTTGGGGAATCACCGAGTGTATCACCCATTCTACTTGACCTTAAACTATTTTGCACTGTCACCTTTGACGGGCTTTTCTTAGCTTGCCGAAACCAACTCGGCGAATTGTCGAGTTGGAGTTGACATATCCCTTTGTGCCCGAGTCAAATTCTATTTAGTCTTGTCAACTTCGGCGAGCTCGCCTAACCTATTAGGCAAATCACCTTCCCACTCAGCGAGCCTCATGATTTTTTTGTGAATTTCTTTCAACTAACCTTCACTTAATATTTGTTTTGAAATGTGTCCTTTACAGGAAATAGCTAAGACTAAAAGGGTTGTGTCATTTGAGTCCGACTCCACTGCTCCTCCTCTAAAAAGACAAAAGGGGCGCTAATTAATGAGCCCCGAGCAGCAGCAGGTCACTCCACACACCTCTATGCAGTGTCATGATCCGAGTCTATACCCTGGACATGGCCGACACTCGAGAACTATTGTTGGTCCTCAAGCGAACCCTCATCCTGACTGACTACAAACGGAAGATTAACTCAAACATACATAAGCTTAAAACTAAATTAAATTCATTAAACTCAAATACTTAACGTTAAAGAGTTAATCTGAACAATACTCAATGAGAATACTTATAGTTTGTAAAACAACTCAAAGAAAGTAAATACTGAAAAAATCCTCAACTCTATCTATCTATGAAGCCTCTATTATTACATAAGGATATCGGGACAATACCCACGACATCTCAAAACTACTAACTGTAAGGTAAAGGTGAAGTCCTTCGAAATATAAGAAAGTTCACAAAAGCTGACTGGAATGTCAAATGACCTCAACGAAACGCCTGTTGATGATTTTGAACAGATGTATCTGCATCATAAAATGATGCAGGTCGAATGATATCAGTACATTGAATGTACGAGTATGTGATAAGGTTAGAGTAAACAAATATCTAGCTTGAATGACTAAAAGCAATAACTAACTAAACTGACAAGGCTGGAAGAAATACTCACCTCAACTCAACTCAATACAAAGCAACCATGATAGATGCAATATTTATAAACATTATAAAACAGGAGATAAAACTCAATGATGTATAAAAATATAATAAAATACTTTTTACTCTTATTATGGAGATTCACTAACCGACAACCATCACTATGAGCTACGTGATGAGACAACGTCTCGCCCACACTGCCATAACTGTCCTATACCTTGTCGGGGTACAAGACACCTCCACTAAGCTCTGCCCTAAGACACTTAGGATTCATCTAAAAAGTTGATCCCGTACCCATGTTGGCATACATGGTTTATGAGGAATGTGAGTTGTCTGAACTCATCCCCATATCGGTGCTCAATACTACTCCTAATAATATATAGTCATGCTAAATGTATAAAATCATACTCTTCATCTAGTTTGAGATAATTGCTCAAACTATCCTCTTAAAAGAGGTAACTGCTCTTGAAATATCTTTGAACTCATAACTCATTTAGAAATCAAAGTTTCTCTTTTATCAATGTAAAAACTGATACCTTTGGGAATACTTAGTTCTCTTATACTCTTACTCAATTCATACTTGGAAACTCTTTCTAAAAAATATATCAAAATCATATTGTAATATGATCATTAATGACTCAGGAAGTCATACTTCATAAACATTGATGGCATAACTAGATACCATACTGCTTAAACATTGATGGCATACTCGATTGTCATATTAATCATGTTTTAGAAACTCTTTTTCAAAACTCATATTTACTTCCTCAAAACTCAGTTTAAAACTCAAGTGGGCTTAAAAAAGCTTCTCAAGATTTATAAAGGTGTCATGCAGAATTAGGGATATGAACGATTCAACTCAGGGATCTTAATAGCACTATGGAAACTCAGACTCAAGAACTCATAAACTCAAGGACTCAAGAACTCGTAACTCAGAACTCAACGATACTACTCCTCTCAAGAATACTCAATTCATAGAGTTCATACTGAATTATATACATGAACGACTCAACTCAAGGATCTCAATGACAATATAGAACTCATGAGTATAACTCTTCTCATTCTCATACATAGTTCCTCAAGACTTTGTTCAAAACTATGATTGATTTCAAAAGAATTTTCTAATTTGACTTAAAGGACCCTCTTGAACTTTCCTCTTAATCTCTCTTCAAATTGAAATATAATTTAAGAGATATGATTAGGATATGTAGGATCTTTCAATGATAATATCAAAGAAAGAACGAAGACACGATTCAAAGGAACACATACGAAATGAAGAACAAAAGGCCGGATGATTCTGGCGTAGTGTGGGCGCGTGCGCCAGCCCCTAAAGTACTGGAAGTACTTTGGGGCGCACTGCTAGCACATTACCCCATCCCTCTTGGTGCTATGGGGGCGCATTGCCTCAGTCCAAACCCAGAAATTCGACGAATTTAGTGTTCAATTTAGGGTCCTAGCTCATCTAGAATCGATTGGTTTCTTCCAAAATCCTTTTGATTCACAAACCTAACAAAAAATTATCAAGATCTCACTCAAAATATATCAAGAAACATCACACATTCGCAAGACCCTCCCCTCAAGAACTCAAAACCTCTATTAATAAAGAATGGGGATAAAACTCAAGAACTACTCAAGAATTTTTACATAAACGATTTCATGGATGAATTAATGGAAGAAATACATTATTGGCGTGTGGAAGAACAAGTCCATCACTATGGGAAACCTCACATACCTGGAAAGAACCATGTTCTTGGCGAAAATCAACGAATCTTGAAGAACGCTTGAAAACCTCGCTTTTCTCCTCTTGAAAACTCGCTCTAAAAACCCTAAGTGCTTTGAACGTGAATGGGTTATTAGAATATGATTAGACCCTTAATTGGGTCAGGAAAAACGTGTTAAGACAAGTGGGGAAAAGGAAAAGACCAAAATACCCTTTCCTAAAATGAATGTAAATCCTTACATGGAGAGGCTTCACTAAAACAACATAACTTTTTACTCAGAGTTTGGAATTTAGAAAACTTGGTGGCGTTGGAAAGAGGACTCAAAGTTCTTCGATTTGATAGCTAACGAGACACCTAATTATTTATGTGCTAAAAGATATATTCGATGGAAGTTGACCCAAGAAAAATCTCTTAGTGAAACTCAATCGTTTCGAAAGTTTTCAACCCGACTTTATGCTAGAGAATTCTAGTCACCTTAACATCTATGAAAATTTAGAATAACTCAGTACAAATTTTATTCACTATAAAGAATGACTCGAGTCTTAACTTAGAAATTTTTGGGATGTTACAATATCTCCCCCTTGGGATCATTCGTCCTCGAATGATGGCTGGACTGGGAATGGAAAGGGGTTACGTTTACTATATTCAAGCCTAACTCAAATCACAAAGTACTTAACACATGGTGATTATCCTGATCTAAATCACAAGATTCGGGTTCCATACTTGTGTAGGAAATCTTATCCCAAGAACACTACTCCTTACCCCCTACATCTCACCAACCTCGAGTCTTAATCAAGAACCACTTAATGCATCATGCCTTCATCCATACGCTACCAACACCACATTCAAGCCTAGTACTATCACCAATCCATGGACTCCTACTAACACTCCTTATAAGAATTCCACATTCTCTAGTCAATTTTATCAACAGAACTTTTATGCATTATTATAAGGAACTGACTTATTTCATAAAACCTTATCTCCTTTTTCCTCCACATTCATAACCTTGGATGGAATAAACACACCAACATTGTCACAATAAGAAAATAACAATCCTCTTCTCTATCATCACAACATGATTCATTCGAGAATTCTGATATAAGAATATACATGACAGAATATTATGTTGCTAGATATTGAGAGTGAATCATGTATTTGCGAGACTGAACATACTATGAGATGATACACTCAAATTACACCTTTCTTAAAGAAGCGATCATTATCAAGTTTAGAAACCAATTTGTAGGTTGGGGTCGATCCCACGAGTAATATGATTTAGACTTAAACTTAACTCACAATTATCTCTTTTTAGTCAAAGTATTTATGAGAAAAGTAAACAGGGGAGTTTTGTAACTAAAGTAATAGATTGTTGATTAAATAACAAGTAAACAATATTCACAACCTGAGTTATCAATATAAGATGAAAACTAGGGTATATGTGTTCCCCACAAACTCTTAACGCAATAATCCTAATAATAATAGTAATCCTATCCTAGTGTTTGACATGCAATGTTGGTAGTTAGGTATCCGATCCCTAAGTGATTGGTCCTCCAAATAGGGAATTTCACCACACAACTTGGTCCGTCCACGGGTGTATACTTTACTAACCCTTACCCTTACCCCAGATTAGTCATCATATCAATTTAGTTTAGTTTTCACCCTCACTTTAATTGATATCAGACTATTAGATAGCAACAAATCCTTAACTAAATCTCTGTTGTTTAACCCTTTTCTCATTCGTTACCCCCTTGGTAATGGAAGTAGGAACAAAGCGAGTTCTAACGTTTGTAACCATTAAAATGACTTCTAAACGAAAGGATTAACAATACATGCATAAACACTATTCAAGAATTATTTAATTATTACTCATACTTTGTTAATTGCTCATGGTTCCCACAACCCTAGTTGTGGATTTAGCTATTCATGCTTGAGAGTTCACAATTCATAATTAGGGTAAAAGAATTCATGAATTGACAGTTAGAAATGATGAAAACCCGAAATCTTGAATTGAAATTTAAAGTGAAATTTGTATAAAACGATTTTCGGAAATTAAATTGCTAAGTGTTTGCAAAATAATTTTCAAAAGACCAAGAACCAAAACCTTACAATAATGTCTGACAAAAGAAGAAGAAAAAGAAAAAAACCCTAAAAGTATCTCCTATCAATGATCTCTCCTAAAGAATAATTTTTCATGTCCTATTTATAGATAAAAAAAAGATAAAAAAACTCTAAATAAAATAATTAAGTCCAAATCAATTTAGGAATCCAAAACCAAAAGGAATTGGATTCCTTTTTTTCCGCCGCGTGAACAACGGTGCGCCTCAATTATGACTGTCACGTGGCAGCTCAAAATCCCCCCTCAGCTGCTGACACGTGGCAGAACTGGCAAGTGCTATTTGCAATTTTGTGCTGTTTTCTGCTTATATATACAAATAGATTATTTTATTAAATTTAATCCATTAAACTACCTGCTTGATTTTCTTTTATGATTTCTATTTTTAATTTATTTGTGCTCTAAATTTCTTCATCTTCACACCATTTTAATCCTAAGAATAAAATACACAACATAAGAATAACACATAAAATTTGTGCTCAAAAAGGATAATTAAAAGACTAAATATGTGGCAAATATTTATTAAATATATATAGTTTTAGCCTCATATCAACACCCCAGACTTAACTTTTGCTTGTCCTCAAGCAACCATTAAAGTTCATCTCAAAAACATCATACTAGAAATGTCATCACTTTGGTTTACACAAACAATTATGTCATATACCAATTTCAAAACATCAAGTACACTTCTGAATCATTATGCAAGACATCCAAATAAACAACAAACCTCTAACCTTTTAACCTCAAGGAAGGACTTTGAACCCATCAAATTTAAGCTTGCTCACCTACTCTCATGGAAGAAAGTAAATAAAATCACCTATCTATCATGAAACAAGTGCCCTCACAAGAAGAAATAGTCCACACACTCAATTCAAAAGATTGAATATAAATTAAGGACTTCATATTAAGAACAACTCTCACACTCGCAAATAAAATTCACATGTATGCACAAAGAACCATAGGCTTGCCCATTATGTACATCTCCACTAATTTAGCATGCTCAAATAGAATCAAATAGGACTTTAATGGATGGGTAGAAAAACTATATAATAGTGACTTACACTTCCTTAAGCACTTTGCAATTTTAGACTTCATCACCCATTATTTTCGGTCCTCTCTTCAACAATTATTTCACAAGAAATGCTCATCATCTCAAGAATATTTCAATCATTTTTTAATTCTTTTTCTAGTTTTCCTTCATAATAGCCACCCTCAACTTACGTATTTTACATGCGTTAAGGTGCACGATGTCCTTGGAAGGACCAGGGCCATCATAAAGGTAACTTCTAAAGCAGCCACCCTCAACTTAGGCTTTCAACCCGAGTTAAAGTGCACAATGTCCATGGAAGGACCAGGGCCAACACAGAGTTTTACAACTTTTCTAGGGAAACGTGAGATGTGGATCTCAATCATGGGCTATCTTATCTTTTACCTCTTCTTGTTCCATTAGCTACAAACCAAGCATTTCCACCCTTTTCTACTTCTACTATTGTTCTCATTTTTCTTCGTACATAGTGCATTAAGGATTTATTTTTTGCTCAAATAGAATTATGGTATCAATAAAAAGGGATTCAGCTCGATCATGTGGTTTACAAGGAAAATATAGGCTAAAAGGCTCAAAAGGGTTAACTAGTGATATAATATCTGAAAAAGCTAACATTACCAGACAAATCAAAGAAAGCCTATTTTCATCTCTTAAACAAAGCAACACGTTTTATTTCGCTTCAACAACATGCAGGGCAAGATCTAGACTAAGATACAAAACATGGAATAAACAAATTCTCACCACACATGGCACAAGTATCAATTAAGATGGATCAATTCCACTTCTAAGAGAGACTTGATTATAACAATCTACAAAATAAAATAAGCTATATACAAAGTCACAACCATGAGCTTAGGTGTCAAAGAGTCTGCAATTTCCTTATTAATCGAGCATTCACAAGAAAAAACTACTAAAAAATTAGGCCTAAATAACATGTATCACACCACTCAAAAGGGTCTTTTTTTTTTCTCTCAAAAAAAAAATTAAAAGAAAATTTATTCCTAAAAAAATAAATGACACTCGGTTCAAAGGGTCTATTCTCAGGAAAAGAACCGAAAACAAAACCCAAGGAACCCATCCTAAAAAAAGGACTCAATAAAATAGTAAAAACTAGGAATTCATTCCTCCACCCCACACTTAAAAAGATGCTATGTCCCCAAAGCATCAAATAAAATTTAAAACAAGGGTTAGAAAAACTCCCCGAGGCCTCTAGGCCAAGCTAATAACATGTTCTCTTTATTTTCATCAAGGGTCGTACACACCTCGCACTTAAGCTCAAACGTACTCCTTCGCTTCAAACTTTTGGGTACTCAGACTTCTCCTAATCTGCAAAAACAAGACCAAAAGAAAAATGTGACACTAATAAAATAAAAATAAAATAAAATAAAATAAGAAGTTACAACACTAATTGGGTTGCCTCCCAATAAGCGTTTAATTTAACGTCGCGACCCGATGCAGACACCTTAGTTACTCAGACTTCACTAAAATCTCATTCCTCTATTAGACGATCACCTTGACCCTGAACGGGCACATTAACAACTCCAGGAGGTTGAACTATGATTCCATCTTCTTGACCCTTTCCAATTGGATTATTGTGTGCCCCTTGATTAGCCATTTTCCTCAAAGTTTTTCTCAATTCAGGATCATAGGGGGTCAAGGGTTCGCCTCGACTCCGTGTACTTAGCATACACTAGAGTTGAAACCTATAGAAAACAAAACAAAAGCAAAAACATAAAATCAGGAAATACTTGACTAAAGTTCAACAATGTAGTTAGTTTGATCTAAAAGCCGTATTCTCCGGTAGTAGTGCCAAAATTTAATACACTCAAATTACACCTCTCTTAAAGAAGCATAAGCGATCGTTATCAAGTAAAGAACCCAACTTGTAGGTTGAGGTCGATCCCACGAAGAATATGGTTTAGAATTAAACTTAACTCACTATTATCTATTTTTAGTCAAACTATTTCCGAGAAAATTAAACAGGGGGTTTAGTAACTAAAGTAACAGACTGTTGATTAAATAACAAGTAAACAAGATTCACAACCTGAGTTATCAATATAAGATGAAAACTAGGGTATATGTGTTCCCCACAAACTCTTAACGCAGTAATCCTAATAATAATAGTAATCCTATCCTAGTGTTTGACATGCAAGGTTGGTAAGTTAGGTATCCTAAGTGATTGGTCCTCCAAATAGGGAAATTCACCACGCAACTTGATCCGTCTACGGGTGTATACTTTACTAACTCTTACCCTTGCCCTAGATTAGTCATCATATCAATTTAGTTTAGTTTTCACCCTCACTTAATTGATATCAGACTATTAGATAACAACAAATCCTTAACTGAATCTATGTTGTTTAACCCTTTTCTTATTCGTTACCCCTTTGGTAAGGCAAGTAGGAACAAGGCGAGTTATACGTTTGCAACCGTTTAAAAGACTTCTAAACAAAAGGATTAACAATACATGCATAAACACTATTCAAGAATTACTTAATTATTACTCATACTTTGTTAATTGCTCATGGTTCCCACAACCCTAGTTGTGGATTTAGCTATTCATGCTGGAGAGTTCACAATTCATAATTAGGGTAAAAGAATTCATGAACTTACATTTAGAAATGATGAAAACCCGAAATCTTAAATTGAAATTCAAAGTGAAAATTGTATAAAAAGATTTCTGGAAATTAAATTGTAAGTGTTTGCAAAATAATTTCCAAAAGAGCAAGAACTAAAACCTTACAATAATGTTTGACAAAAGAAGAAGAAGAAAAGAACCCTAAAAAGTATTTCCTATCAATGATCTCTTCTATAGAATAATTTTTCATGTCCTATTTATAGATATAGAAAACCTTAAATAAAATAATTGAGTCCAAATAATTGGTGCGCCTCAATTATATCTGTTGCTGCTGCCGTCAAAGATTGCCACGTGGCAGCACAAATATTCTCCCGGCAGCTGCTGACACGTGGCAGAGCTGGCAATTGCTATTTGCAATTTTGTGTTGCTTTTCTGCTTATATATACAAATATATTATTTTATTTTATTTAATCTATTAAGATGCCTGCTTGATTTCCTTCTATGATTTTTTGTTTTGAATTTATTTGTGCTCCAAATTTCTTCATCTTCACACCATTCTTATTCTAAAAATAAAATACACAGCATAAGAATAACTCATAAAATTTATGCTAAAAAGGGATAATTAAAAGATTAAATATGATGCAAATTACAGTTAAATATATAATGTTTTAGCCTCACATCATGAGACATGAATGCTTATATGAATAGGTACATATCATGAAGCTGATGTCCATAACTTTATGGAGTAAGATTGAGATCAATGGGCCCCTCATTTTGGAAATTGAGCTTAGATGGAAATCTCTCTGAAGTGTATGAGCATAGGTCATAGACACAATTCTGATATTAGAACCATCAACAAGATATTGTAATAACTGAACTTGAGGAATACGCAAGATTATGAATGGATTCATGTACCTCTAAAACTCATTCGAAAGACATCGCTATCTCATCCTCAACACTCGACTTGGTTTCTCATCTTATCATCTCCCCCTTAGGTCTAAAGCTGACACTTCAAAACTATTGATCTATTCCATTATGTATAAGCTGGTCTACATTCCCTTTACTCTAATACTCGGGAAAGGCTTATCTCATGGCTATTGAACTCTCTATAAGCAGGTACTAAGACTCCTTCTAAGACCTCTTTCTAAGACGTTTCTATTAACCTCTTCTCATTGGTTCATAAGGCCGCTTCGTCTAACTCTTAAGGAAAAATAATGCTTACATCAACCTATTCCACATTGACAGCTCAAATATACTATCTAGGCACACATGGAAAATCATTAACTTAATTGGAACCTCGTCTGATTACATACAGTCTCGGGTATACCTTTAATGTACTTGTTACTCTTATGACTTAGCCACACTTCACTGCCCTTATCTAAAAATTAGGATCTCTCACTTGTACCACTCATATTCATTGCAGCTAACATCTCAATTCCTCACCTACTCTATGTCAGGTCTATCAGATTAGATCTCAAGACTAACATCATCACTCTCATGTTGCCACTCTTTTAATCATGACGCTCATCTCAAATTCAAGTTTAATGTTTATTACTAACCCGTATATCAATATGATTGCTCGCCTACTATACTAACTTACAACTACTAGATAAAAATTAAGAAACACTATCCCACTAAAACCTCATGACATCAATATTTATCTCTCAGTCTTCATACTTACAATTTACCGTCACACTTCCTTTCACAACTTAAGTACTATTTACCTACTCACTACACATCATTGGTTAACTGGTTCTATAGCCCTCTGAATATCATAGGATCTCCAGAAAAACATAAGTCTAGCTTGGTCGTTATTAACACAATGACACATTATCATAAACTCATTTCTAGTTAAAGTATACTCTAACTCATCCATACTGGTAACTCTTATTCTACCCTCTATCATGAAATCTACACAAACCCATCACTTCTTAGTCTACCCATAAGGGAACTACTCATTAATAACTCACTAGCATGATTGTAACAATATAATTTGCCTCATCACTATCTTTTAACTCTGGGAACATTTACTACCACTGCTTATAACATCATAACTCATACTATCTTTTAGGTTGAAAATACTACCCAAGCTCTAAAATACACTTCCTCATAAGGGTCTCAACTGAAACAAGTTTTATAAAAAAAAGTATGGGAATACACATCGCTTTTAACTTGAACGCACGATTCATATGAATAAGAGTGCATTATCTCAAATTTCAACACTTAAGCTCACTCACAGGCTTCTTTCAAGCCCCTCTGCAGTCTCATGACTTTCTCAAGACTTTTGCTGAGAGTAACTCATCGATGAGGATTTAGGCTTTGCTTTTCAAATACCTTGAGTATGAGGGATAATCGACTGGATTTTAGAAACACACGAGTTGGAATAAGTTCCTTATGATACAGTTTTAGCGCATGAGTTAGAGTATGAAAGAAGGGAAACTTTTCTTAAATATCTGTAGTCCCTCATTTATAAAAGTGTGGCCCTCACAACCATAAATAAGATCGTACTAACACGACTTCATAGATACACTAGGACACTTGAACTCTGTGCTCTCATACCAAGTTTGTCACAACCCGAGTCAACACCTTGAACGTGGCCGACACTTGAGAACCATTCCTGGTACCCAAGCGAACCCTCATCCTGACTGCAGAAGACTAACTCAAGCATACAAAAGCTTAAAACTGAATTCGATTCATTAAACTTAAAAACTCAACTTTAAAATGCTAATCTGAACAATACTCAGAGAATACTTATAGTTTGTAAAACAACTCAAAGAAAGTAAATAATGAAAAGCTCTTCAACTCTATCTATCTATGAAGTCTCTACTATTACAAAAAGATATCGGGACAAGAACCACAACATCTCAAAACTACTAACTATAAGGTAAAGGTGAAGTCCTCTAGAATATAAGAAGGCTCACAAAAGCTGACTGGAATGTGAAATGACCTCAACGAAATGCCTGTTGATGATCCTGAGCACATGTATCTGTATCATAAAATGATGCATGTCAAATGAAATCAGTACATTGAATGTACGAGTATGTGATAAGGTTAGAGTAAGAAAATATCTGGCTTGAATGACTGAAAGCAATAACTAACTGAACTGACAAGGCTGGAAGAAATACTCACCTCAACTCAACTCAGTACAAAGCAACCATGATAGATGTAATATTTAAAAACATTATAAAATAGGAGATAAAACTCATTGTTGTATAAAATTGCAATAAAATACTTTTTACTCTTATTTGGGAGATTCTCTAACCGACAACCATCACTATGAGCTACGTGATGATACATCGTCTCACCCACACTGCCAGAACTGTTCTTTACCATGCTAGGGTATAAGACACCTCAATTAAGTGGATCCGCTAAGCTCTGCCCGAAGGCACTTAAAATTCATCTAAAAAGTATGATCATGTACCCATGTTGGCATACATGGTTTATGAAGAATGTTAGTTGTCTGAACTCATCTCCATATCAGTGTTCAATACTACTCCCAATAATATATACTCATGCTCAATGTTTAAAAATATACTTTTCCTCTAGTTTGAGATAATTGCTCAAACTATCCTCTTAAAAGAGGTAACTGCTCTTGAAATATCTTTGAACTCATAACTCATTTAGAAATCAAAGTTTTTCTTTATCAATGTAAACCTTTGGGAATACTTAGTTCCCTTATACTCTTACTTAATTCATACTTGAAAACTCTTTCTAAAAATATATATCAAAATCATATTGTAATGTGATCATTGATGACTCGGGAAATCATACGGCATGAACATTGATGACATAACTAGATACCATACTACTTAAACATTGATGGCATACTCGATTGTCATACTAAGCATATTTTAGAAAATCTTTCTCAAAACTCATCTTTACTTCCTCAAAACTTAGTTTAAAACTCAAGTGTGATTTTGGACTGAAGCTGTTCTGACTGCCATATTTTTTTTGAACCGAATACCTTCCTCTGTAATCTCAGGTCTCTCTCTTTTTGAGAGAAGAAACTCAATTCATAAGTGTCATGCGAAATTATGGACATGAGCGGCTCAACTCAGGGATCTTAATAGCAATATGGAAACTCAGTACTCAGAACTCGGAACTCAGAACTCAACGGTACTACTCTTCTCAAGAATACTCAATTCATAGTGTTCATATAGAATTATGGACATGAACGACTCAACTCAAGGATCTCAATGACAATATAGAACTCATGCGTATAACTCTTTTCATTCTCATACATACTTCCTCGAGAATTTGTTCAAAACTATGGTTGATTTCAAAAGAATTCTCAAATTTGACTCAAAGGACCCTCTTGAACTTTCCTCTTAATCTCTCTTTAAATTGAAATGTAATTTAAGAGATATGATTAGGATATATATGATCTTTCAATGATTAATGAATACTTAAAGAGTTAATATAAAGGAAAGAACGAAGACACGATTCAAAGGAACACATACGGAACGAAGAACGGAGAAGAAAGGGTCGGGAGATTCTGGCGTAGAGGGGGCGCGTCGCGCTAGCCTCTAAAGTACTAGGAGTACTTTGGGGTGTACTGCTGGAGCATTGCCCCCGTTCTCCTGGCGCTATGGGGGCGCATTGCCCCAGCCTAGACCCAGAAATCTAATGAATTTTATTGTTCAATTTCGGGTCCTAGCTCATCTAGAATCGATTGGTTTCTTTCAAAATCCTTGTGATTCACAAACTCAACACAAAATTGTCAAGATCTCACTCAAAATCTATCAAGAAACATCACTCATTCGCTGTAACGACCAGGTTCCGTCGTTATAGAAAAGTCAACGGGAGAAAATTTTGGGCCGAAAAACTTTTTCGTAGTAACTTGAAATTTCCCAACGTAGTCCAGATTTGGACGAAATCGGAGTCTGTGAGGTCTAAGAAAATCTGGTAGCAATTGGGTGATCTAATTATGAATTTGATCACATGAGTAGATATATAAGTCGTTAAAGAAATCGTACGACTTTACAAAATTGAATTCGGTGAGTAGAACTCTTGAAATTGATCTTGGCGTGAACGGGTAGTTTCTGAGTGTCATTGATTGAAGGTGTGTTGTGAAATGAGGGTATTGGAATTATTTATTTTGCTTCTTGTTCCGTGCAAGCCGCTATAGCGGTATTTTCTGTCGCTAAGGCAGGGTCGCTACAACGGGGTGGTACTGCTGTGGTGGGGTAAATGCGACTTAAAGTCAAAAATAAACCCCAAAACGTCTTTATTCTACAATTTTCGAACTTGAGAGTTATGGAACAAACCCAGGGATTTTCCTAACAGTTTCCACTATTCTTGAGGCTAAAGGTAATATTTTAACTCCCCGAATCCATTTTTTGATCCATAGGGGATTCAAGCTTGTTTCAAGGTAGGTGATGGTTGTGATTCTATGATTGTGTGATGTATGCTAGTTCTTGCTTCATTATGATACATATATGTATGTGAATGTTGCATTATTGATCATATTGATTATAAATGAGGATAGATGAATGATGAATGCCATGAATCATGACTTGATCGTATGATTATGAGAATGTACTTTGTGATTTTGATTGTGGCTTATTGAATGGATCAGGTGTTGCGTTCCGATACATTAACTTGGATCGGTTGCCACGTTTCGAAATAATTATGGGATCGGGTGTGGCGTTTCGACATAATCATTGGATCGGGTGCCACGTTCTGGTATGCTAACGGTTTGGGTTTGGGTTCCTTGAGATGACCAATGACTTTATTTAACTGTGATATTTGAGAATTGTGAAATTGTTCGTTATTTGTAAATGTTGATGATATTGTATATATTTGGTGTATGCATGTTATTGTATTGTTGTATCGATTTATATATGTTGCACTTAGTGGGATAGCTGTGTGATCCTACCAGTACACTATGGTTGTGTACTGATATTGCACTTGCTCTTCCTTTGTTGAGTACATTGCAACTTCAGGCGGCTATTGACATACCTCGCTTAGAAAATTAGTGATCGTCGTTCGAATTCAAGGGTGAGCCAGTTCTTTCGGGCTGCCTTGAGTTCTCTTTCTGTCTATATCCATATTTCGGACATAGACTTTCTAGTTATTTGTTAGTGCATTAGTTTGGGGTTGTAACCCTTTTTGTTAGACTTATGGATCTTATTAGATGTTTTGGTACATTTATTTTCCGGTTTTAGGTGTTACTTCCGCATTTGTTTTAGTTGTTAGATTTTTGCTTAGAGTTTATGGGAACTCCCTAATTCTTTTCTTAGCATTTAACATGCTTCCGTAACTTAAATGCCTTAGTAATTTGATTAAAGTTGGTTAGCTAATTAGTAATAACGGTTCTCCTACTGGAGGGTTAGTGTGGGTGCCAATCACGATGGTCTATGTCGTGAAAAAGTTGGTATTAGATCTTAGTTTCATTGATCTTGATGTACCAAAACGAGTCTAGTAGAGTCTTGCGGAACGGTACGAAGACTTCTGTACTTTTATTCGAGAGGCTATAGGACTTTAGGAAATCTTTCTACTTTCTCTTTTCTCCTTTCGTACTCTAACTTGATTCCAATTGGTATCATGCGATTCAAATTGGTATCTAACCTCCTTCATTCTTCTGTCCGTAGATGGTTAACACTAGGTTCAACAGTGTCAAGACCATAGCTCCCGTCAATGCTCCATCTGAGGAATCTGCAGTAAGAGGTCTCGGTTGAGGCAGGGGTAGAGGAAGAGCTAGAGGTAGAGGCTGAGGAAGGGTGGCACCTACCAGGGATGGAGCACCGGTCGGAGATGCTCCCAGAAATGAGGCCCCTCCTACGCACCAGGATGAGATAGAGGAGAACATAGAGGTTGAGGATGAGGAAATGTTGGGCTAGATGAAGAGGTGCAGGCTGAAACAACATGTATTCCTCCTTTGGGCCAGTGTTAGCTCAACAGATCATGTCATTCTTAAAAGGGTTGGTTGGTCCTGGAGTGCTTTTCTCTATTCAAGCAACTCAAGATCTTGCCAATCCCCCTGTAGCTATCACTGCGCCTAAGGTGGGTGGAACTGGAGGTACTGATGCTTTCTTCCGTCCTTTATTGGGTCCTGTTATGACTGATAATGGGCATGAGGTGTTGACTAAGTTTTTGAAGATAAAACCGCCTGTGTTCCATGGTTTTGAGAGTGAGGATGCATATGAGTTCATCCTAGATTGCTATGAGAGGCTTCATAAGTTGGGAATTGTCCATCAGCATGGGGTTGAGTTTGTGACTTTTTAACTTCAAGGTGAGGCTAAGCAGTGGTGGAGAGCTTATATGCAATACAGATCTTTAATTTTACCTCCACTTACTTGGACCAAATTTCATGCTCTGTTTTTAGAGAAATATGTGCCTAGGACTTTGAGAGATCGCAAAAAGGATGAGTTCATGGCTTTGGAGCAAGGTGGTATGTTTGTGGTTGCTTATGAGGCCAAGTTCCATGCCTTGTTTAGATATGCTACCTAATTGGTGACTACTAAGGAGAAATGGATCCGTTTATTTATTAGGGGAATAAATTCTGAGTTGCAGGTATTATCTGTTCATAAGACCTTTACAAGGAGGAGCTTTAATGAGGTAACCTACTTTGTTAAGAAAGTGGAGGGGGTGAGGCGAGATGGTCAGGCTAAGGCATTGGCTAAAAGGGCCAAGAACTTGGGTAACTTTCAAGGTTCTTATTCCAAAGGGTCGAGGAGGCCAACACTTACAGCCATGCCAATTCAGTCCGTTATGCCCGCTTTAAAAGGTAATCACTCGAGAACTCCACCTCATAATTTAATTCAGGATAGCCATGGGGTTGCACCTTCGATGGGCATCAGACCATCTTTTGATCATACATGTTACAACTGTGGAGAACCTGGACATATGATGAGAGATTGTCCCCACCCGCGCATGATGGATTCCGCGCAGCAACATACAAGAGCAGTGGTACCCGCGGGAAATGGTAATAATAGTCGAGGATATCCACAAGGTGGGCGAGGACGTCGACAAGGTGAGGTAGAGAAAATGGAAACGCAGGTAGGGGTAACGTGCAACCAAGAAGGGAAGTCGCTCGACATGATAATAGGGCTAATGTTATGCCTTTTCGAGCAAGAATGAGGCAGATGCGTCTGACGAAGTGATCACAGGTACTATTCTTGTCTGTGATCGGATGTCTAATGTGTTATTTGATCCAGGTACTACTTATTCTTATGTATCCGTGCGATTTGCCTAAGATTTTTCTATGATTTGTGATATACTTGATGCCCTCATCTATGTTTCCACCCCAGTTAGAGAGTCTGTCATATTCACCCGTGTCTCTAGACTTGGGCTGATTTAGTGATTTTGGATATGACATACTTTGATATAATCTTAGGCATGACTTGGTTGTCCCTCTATTATGTTGTGCTTAATTGTAATACTAAGTCTATAACTCTAGAAATTTTGGGAAGGAAAACGTTAGCGTGGGAAGTGGTGTACAAGCCTAAGCAAGCTAAGATCATATCTTCCAATTGGTGACTATTGAGGAGGAAATGATGAGTTTATTTATTACGGGACTAAATTCTGAGTTGTAGGTATTATATGTTCATATGACCTTTATAGAGAGGAGCTTTAATGAGGTAACCGACTTTGTTAAGAAAGTGGAGGGGGTGAGGCGAGATGGTCAGGCTAAGCATTAGCTAAAAGGGCCAAGAACTCGGGTAACTTTCAAGGTTTTTATTCCAAAGGGTCGAGGAGGCCAACACTTGCAGCCAGGACATTTCAGTCCGCTATGCCCATTTCCACAGGTAATCACTCAGGAACTCCACCTCATAATTTGATTCAGGATAGCCTAGGAGTCGCACCTTCGGCGGGAATCAGGCCATTTTTTTATCATACATGTTACAAATGTGGAGAACCTAGGCATATGAGGAGAGATTGCCTCCACCCACGCATTATGGTTTCCGCGCAGCAGCAGAGTAATGGTACCCACAGGAAATAGTAATATTGGTCGAGGACGTTCACAATGTGGGAGAAGAGGTAATCAGCGAGGCCGCAGAGGTGGAGGAAATGGTAACGCAGGCAGGGGTAACGTGCAAACTGGCAGGGAGGTCGCTCGACATGATGATAGGGCTCAATGTTATGCCTTTCCGGGCAAAAATGAGGTAGAGGCGTCTGACACAGTGATCACATGTACTATTCTTGTCTGTGACCGAATTGCTAGTGTGTTATTTGATTCGGGTTCTACTTATTCTTATGTATCCGTGCGATTGGCCTCAGATTTTGCTATGATTTGTGATATACTTGATGCCCTCATCCACGTTTCTACCCCAATTGGAAAGTCTGTCATAGTCACCTATGTCTATCGTGCTTGTCCTATTTTGTTTATGGGTCTTCAGACTTGGGCTGATTAAGTGATTTTGGATATGACTGATTTTGATATAATATTAGGCATGACTTGGTTGTCCCCCTATTATGTTGTGCTTAATTGTAATACTAATTTTGTAAGTCTAGAAATTTCAGGAAGGGAAAAGTTAGAGTGGGAAGTGGTGTACAAGCCTAAGCAAGCTAAGATCATATCCTCCATTCGGGCTAGTAAACTGGTAGAGCAGGGTTGTTTGGCTTATTTGGCTCATATTCGAGATATTGAGGTTGAGACTCCATCTATTGAGTATATTCATGTGGTGTCATAATTTAGAGAAGTGTTTCCTAATGATTTGCCTGGTATGCCTCCAGATAGAGATATAGATTTCTGCATTGATTTAGAACCTGATACCTGCCCCATTTCTATCGCTCCATATCGCATGGCTCCGGCAGAATTAAAAGAGCTTAAGGCTTAAATCCAAAAGCTTTTTGAAAATGGATTTATTCGTCCTAGTGCTTTCTCATGGGGTGCTCCAGTTTTGTTTGTTAAGAAAATGATGGTAGTATGAGAATGTGTATATATTACCGATAATTGAATAGGGTTGCTATTCAAAACAAGTACCCTTTGCCTCGAATAGATGATCTTTTTGACCAATTGCAAGGTGCATCAGTTTTCTCCAAGATTGATCTAAGATCTGGTTACCATCAGTTGAAAATTAGGCCTGAAGATGTGCCCAAGACGGCGTTTAGAACCCGCTATTGGCACTATGAGTTCGTAGTTATGTCCTTTGGGTTGACTAATGCGCCGACAACCTTTATGAATTTGATGAATGGTGTGTTTAAGCCATATATTGATTCGTTTGTTATAGTCTTTATTGATGACATTTTGGTCTATTCGAAAAGTGAGGAAGAGCATGTCGACCATCTCCGTATTGTTCTGGGTGTTCTTGGAAAATAGAGGTTGTATACAAAATTTTCTAAGTGTGAATTTTGGTTGACTTCGATTGCATTTTTGGGGCATGTAGTTTCGAAAGAAAGGGTAATGGTAGATCACCAAAAGATTAAAGCGGTTAAGAATTGGGTTCGACCAAGTTTTGTGACTAGAAATAAGAGTTTTATGGGGCTTGCCAGTTATTATCATCAATTTGTGAAGAGCTTTGCTTCCATTGCCACTCACTTAACAAATTTGACAAAAATAGAGGTACCATTTGAGTGGACTGAAAAATGTAAAGAGAACTTCCAAAAGATCAAGACTCTTTTGACCACTGCACCTGTTCTAGCATTACCAGTAGAAGGTAAAGATTTTATTATTTATTGTGATGCTTCACATTCTAGTTTGGGTACTTTGTTGATGCAGGATAAGAGTGTTATAGCTTATGTATCGCGTCAATTGAAGGTGCATGAGAGGAATTACCCAACACATGATTTGGAGTTAGCAGCGGTAGTGTTCGCTCTTAAGATCTAGCGGCATTATCTCTATGGGGTCAAGTGCGAAGTGTTCACTGATCATCGTAGTTTACAACACATGTTCACTCAAAAAGATCTGAATTTTAGATAATGAATGTGGATGGAGTTACTTTATGATGTGACCATTCAATACCGTTCGGGTAAGGCTATTGTGGTGGCAGACGCTTTGAGTCGAAAAGTGGTGAGTATGGGTAGTTTAGCTTGCTTGAGTGTATCCAAGCGACCGTTGGCTAAGGAAATTTAGACCTTGGAGTCTAAGTTCATGCAGTTGGGCATCTTAGAGAGAGGTGGGGTGTTAGCTAGCATTGAAGTTAGGGTCACATTTATTGAAGACATCAAGGCCAAACAATTGGAGGATGAAACTTTGAACGAACTTAAGAAGAAGGTTGCGATTGTTAAGGCACAAGATACCACTCTTGATGCAGAAGGTGTGCTCAGTTTTAAGGGAATGATTTGTGTTCCTCGAGTTGATGACTTGATTAAGAAATTATTGACAGAATCCCATGGCTCATGATATTCTATTCATCCAGGTGTGACCAAGATGTATCGAGACTTGAAGAGGATTTATTGGTGGCCGGGCATGAAGAAGGATATAGTGGAGTTTGTGGCTAAGTGTCAAAATTGCCAACAAGTAAAATATGAGCATCAAAGGCTTGCAGGTTTGTTATAGAGAATGCCAATTCCGGAATGGAAGTGGGAAAAGATAGCCATGGATTTTGTGGTTGGTCTTCCCAAGACTTTGGGGAAGTTTGATTCTATTTGGTTAGTGGTTGACAGATTGACTAAATCAGCCCATTTTATTCTAGGAAGAATAGATTATAATGCTGAACAATTGACTAAAGTTTATGTGAGATAGTGAGGTTGCATCGTGTACCTTTTCTATCATTTCAGACCGTGGTACCCAATTCACATCCAAGTTTTGGAGAAAGTTACATGATGAATTGGGCACACAACTAACTTTTAGTACCGCCTTTCATCCACAGACGGACGGGCAGTTCGAAAGGACTATTCAAGTGTTAGAAGACATTTTGAGGGCATGTGTGATTTATTTTGGAGGGCGTTGGGATAAGTTCTTGCCTTTGTATGAATTCTCCTATAATAATAGTTATCACTCCAGCATAGATATGGCACCATTTGAGGCACTTTATGGGAGGGGATGTAGATCACCCATAGGATGGTTTGAGACTAGAGATGTGAAACCTTTGGGGGTTGATTTAGTAAAGGATGCTCAAGATAACGTGATGAGTATTCAAGCTAAACTTCCAGCAGCTAAGAGAAGCCAAAAGAAGTATGCATATCATAAGGTAAGAGACATGGCATTTCAGCAGGGTGAGAATGTTCTTCTTAAGGTGTCACCCATGAAAGGGGTGATGAGATTTGGCAAGAAGGGATAGCTTAGTCCTCGTTACATTGGTCCCTTTGAGGTTCTTGAATGTGTAGGGCCAATGACTTATAGATTGGCTTTACCTCCTAACCTATCGGGAGTTTATCCGGTATTTCATGTATCCATGTTGAATAGATATCATAGTGACGGGGATTATATCATTAAGTGGGACTCAATTGTGTTAGTAAAAGACCTCAAATATGAGGAGGAACCGATTGCAATTCTTGATCGTGATGTGCGTAAGTTGAGGACGAAAGAGATTAAGTTCGTGAATGTTCAATGGAAGCATCATCTGGTTGAGGAAGCTACTTGGTAAATCAAGAAGGACATGTGAGATAAGTATCCCTAATTGTTCGTCGATTCAGGTACTACTCCATCATTTCTTTAGCCTATTTTTACTAAGTTGTCACTCGGGGACGAGTGATGTGTATATTGGTATCTATTGTAACGACTGGGTTTCGTCGTTATAGTAAAGCCAATGGGGAAAAATATTGGATCAAAAAACTTTTTCGTAGTAACTTGAGATTTCCCAACGTAGTCCAAATTTTGACGAAATCAGAGTCTGTGAGGTCTAGGGAAATATGGTAGCAATTGGGTGATCTAATTATGAATTCAATCACATGAGTAGATAGATAAGTCATTAAGGAACCCGTACGACTTTACATAATTGAATTCAGATGAGTAGAACTCCCGAAACTGATCTTGGCGTGAACGGGTAAAATCATAGTGTTGTTGGTTGAAGGTGTGTTGTGAAATGTGGGTATTGAAATTATTTATTTTGCTCACTGTTCCGTACAAGTTGCTATAGCGGTATTTTCTGCCGCTAGGGCGGGGCCGCTGCAGCGGGGTGATACCGCTGTGGCGGGGCAGACGCGACTTAATGTCAGATATAAACCTCAAAACGTCTTTATTCTGCAATTTTTTAACTTGAGAGCTGAGGAACGAGCCCAGGGCTTTTCCTAACAGTTTTCCACCGTTCTCGAGGCTAAGGGTAAGATTTTAACTCCCCGAAACCATTTTTCGATTCGTAGAACGTAATCTAATGGGTAATTATCGATAGGGAAGGGGTTCGATCTGGAAATTATGGTGAAGAAACCCCTAATCTGGGTATGAGGATCATAGGTATGATCTAGGGTTGATAGAATTGTTTAGTAATTCGGGTAATTAATTATTGTTTATTAATTCCCATGTTATATTGATCGTTTGTAAACCAAGAATAAACGGAACGAATTCGGAAAGGGAAGAATAAAGTTTCTTAGGGGATTCAAGCTTGTTTCAAGGTAGGTGATGGTTGTGATTCTATGATTGTGTGATGTATGCTAGTTCTTGCTTCATTATGATACATATATGTATGTGAATGTTGCATTATTGATCACATTAATTGTAAATAAGGATAGATGAATGATGAATGCCATGAATCATTACTTGATTGTATGATTATGAGAATGTACTTTGTGATTTTGATTGTGGCTTGTTGAATGGATCGGGTGTTGCGTTCCGACACACTAACTTGGATCGGTTGCCACGTTCCGGCATAATTATGGGATCGGTAGCCACATTTCGGCATAATTCTTGGATCGGGTACCACGTTTTGGTAAGCTAACAATTTGGGTTTGGGTTCCTTGAGAGGACCAATGACTTCATGTAACTGTGATATTTGAGAATTGTGAAACTGTTCGTTGTTTGTAAATATTGATGATATTGTATATATTTGGTGTATGCATGTTATTGTATTGTTGTATTGACTTATATATGTTACACTTAGTGGGATAGCCGCGTGATCCGGCCAGTACACTGTGGTTGTGTACTGATACTGCACTTGCTCTTTCTTTGTTGAGTACATGGCATAATCAGGCAGCTATTGACATACCTCGCTTAGAAGATCAGTGATCGTCGTTCGAATTCAAGGGTGAGCTAGTTCTTCCGGGCTGCCATGAGTTCTCTTTCTGTCTATGTCCACATTTCGGACTTAGACTTTCTAGTTAGTTGTTAGTGCCTTAGTTTGGGGTTGTAACCCTTCTTGTTAGACTTATGGATCTTGTTAGATATTTTGGTACATTGACTTTTAGGTTCTAGGTGTTACTTCCGCATTTATTTTAGTTGTTAGACTTTTGTTTGGAGTTTATGGAAACTCCCTAATTCTTTCCTTAGCATTTAACTTGCTTCCGTAACTTAAATGACTTAGTAATTTGATTAAAGTTGGTTAGCTAATTAGTATTAACGGTTCTCCCACCGGAGGGTTAATGTGGGTGCCAATCGCGATGGTCTGGCTCATGACATTCGGAAGACCCTCACCTCAAGAACTCAAAACCTCCATTGATAAAGAATGAGACTAAAACTCAAGAACTACTCAAGAATCTTTACATAAATGATTTCATGGATGAATTAATAGAAGAAATATATGATTGGGCGTGAGGACGAACAAGTCCATCACTATGGGAAACCTCACATACCTGGAAATAACCATGTTCTTGGTGAAAATCAATGAATCTTGAAGAACGCTTGAAACCTCGCTTTTCTCCTCTTGAAATCTCTCTCTAAAAACCCTAAGTAATTTGAACATGAATGGGTGATTAGAATCTGATTAGACCCTTAATTGGGTCAAGAAAAACGTGTTAAGACAAGTGGAGAAAAGGAAAAAAAACCAAAATATCCTTTCCTAAAGTGGATGGAAAGCATTAAATGGAGAGGCTTCACTCAAACGGGCATAACTTTTTACTCGGTGTTTGGACTTTAGAAAATTTAGTGGCGTTGGAAAGAGGACTCGAAGAACTTCAATTTGACAGCTCATGGGACACCAAATTATTTATGTGCTAAAAGATATGTTCGATGGAAGTTGACTGAAGAGAAATCTCTTTGTGAAACTCAATCGTTTAGAAAGTTTTCAACTCGAATTTATGCCAGGGAATTCTAGTGACCTTAATATCTAAGAAAATTTAGAATCACTCCGTACAAATCTTATTCACTATAAAGAATGACTCGAAAATTTTGGAATGTTACAATATCCCAAAAGTTAGTTAGGACTGTTGAGATGGTTAATTGAGTTAGTTAACCCGCTTGATTGGCATGTGATCAAACTATTTTTACTCTTCAGTCTTTTTTTCTATTTTTCAATATAAGTATTACCAACTCCTAAATTGTATTCGATATCCAATTTGTTGGTTCATTAATGAAATAGTTTTCTTCTTTCTCGTCTAAACTCAGTTCATCATCATTGGATATTTGTTCAAGAGCAATTCTTCTCAATTTTTCCCTTAGCGTACTCATCACTTTCCCCTTATTTTTTCGGTTCATCTCAGCTATAGAATAATGAAAGCGAAGGAAACTGGAAGAGGACATTGACAAAGCATGGAAATACGGAGAAAGAACATCGGTGAAGCGGCCTAACCACAAAGATGAGTTCCATAAGAAGCAAGTGATGTGAGAAAGAGAGTTGCTAATGCCTTTGAATGTTTAAGCCGTTGGTGTATATGCATTTTACTATTAAAATAAAATATTAAGTGCATACGTTAGTGGTATAAATTGTGGTAAACGATGACTTTTGGTTGTTGTAACTTATATGACCATTAGTTCTTGTAGCTCTCATGGTCATTAGTTTCTTGTAACTCATATGACCATTAGAGTCTTGTAACTTATGTAGCATCTATCACATTCATTACCCACATTGCTACCCCTCATTCTACCCCTTGATTATATGGAAGACTTTTTCACCTATAAATAGTGGTGTTTCTTCCTTTGAGAAATATATATCCCAAGAAAGGTGAGAAGTGTGAAATAATATTATAGTGTGTAGTAGTGAAAGAGAGAATTGAGAGAAAGAGAACTATTCTAAGTCTTCAACTATATTAACTATATACAAGAGTTTTTGACTCTTCAACTAATCCGGAGTTCCTTCATTTGTACACGTTGTTGGGTTGTTGTATCCTGGAGGGGACAAGTTAAGTGATATATTGCTGGATTGGTGTAGATTATGCCACACCGGGCTTGAATCTCCTTAAAGATAGCGAAATATTTGTGCTTCAGCCTAAAGATTTGTTTATTCATTTTATTTTCAACTGTAATTCATTATATTTGTGGTATATTACACCAATATAAACCATTGTTGATTTTAATTTTATTGACATATAAGCAACAATGTCAATCCTAGCTCCTCAACTAATATAGTCATAGTAGAATAATGAGCATGCAACACGAGATTCAAAGTTAAAGCAAAATGAAGGCTTTGTGTACAAAACAACTAATTAAGGGATATATTCTTTTATAACAAAGTCCAACAAAAGCATCGATGAGGTAATTGAAATGTCGGCCTTCAATTTAATAGTACCATTTTCGTTATCACATGTGACAGATCATAGAATAGAATTTTATTTCTTATGTATAGGAATGAATGATACTATTCTGATCATAGAATATAATTTTATTTTCTTATGTATACGAATGAATGATACTATTCCAATTCTAAGATGTTATTCTATAGTTAAGGTTATGTTGATCTAGCACTTCGTAACTTAATTAATCTTTTTTTACTATAATTGTAAGTGACCATATCTTAAATCTAATAAACCTTTATGAAGAAGAATAATGATATGTGATTAAGGATCAAAATAGTAGGGAATTAGGTCACATGCATGTTTAATTCATCATTATCTCTAACACTCTTGTGATTAATGACAATTATATAAATATATCATTAGTGGTAGAATAAGCACCACAAAATTTTAAAAATATAGGTATATTACTGCTTGTAGATTCCCTTAAAATACTTAGAAGAAAAACTAAATAGCAGGAGAGGACTTAATAAGATTCTTAATAGTTTCACATTTAATTTGGAATATGTAAATGCTGAAGCATGCTCCTGAATTTATTTAACAAACTTTATATATTTTGTTGCAAGAAAAACGTCAGTGAATATTTTGTCCTGTCAAATTATGACATTCTCTAAGTTTTCATATGTCTATCTATATCTTCTATATTACCTTAAAAGCATGAACTCCTAACTTGAATGTTAAATTACTATCATATTCCTAACGTAGGTTGTGACTTTTTCGATGAGTTGTGACTTTTCAATAAGTTGTAACTTTTTATGAAGGGTTGTGATTTTTAGATGAGTTGTAACTTTTCCAAAAAGTTGTGACATTTTCAATAAGTTGTGACTTTTCCAAAGGGTTTTGAATTCTCGGAAAGGTCATGACTTTTTAGATAAGACACAAAAAACACTTGTTCATACTATACCCTTTGTTGACTATAAATAGAGGGGATTCCTCTCATTTTTCAACCACAATTTTTTTTTAATCTTCTACTCTTCTTCTTCTTACATTTTAAAAAATTTCGTGTGATTTATTGTCATTGAGTGAGTTCAAAATTTAGCGGAATAGGAGGTACCAATATTATGATGAAGTTAATCGTTCTATCCTAAGAGGGTATATTTCATAACCTCGAGTACTTGAAGAAATAATTTTGATGATATAATAATTATTTTTTTGCTTAATATATACATTAGTATGTAATGTTCCAATATATGAATTTAACATGATGTAGTCTAAATTTATTTGCTTTTGTTAACAATTTCATTTGTGATGTAAATATATTCTTCTGAACATCTTTTTACAAAATTATTAAACTTCTCAAGAGTTAGAGAATTGTCTCAATTTGTTTTTTTGATGCTCAAGACAAAAGAATGACTTTATTTATCAATGCTACTTATGTGATTTAGAATGTTATAAAGTTTGCTTCAAAATAGTTATTACTATATAAACTTTGCCCTTTTGTTTTACTTATTTACTATTTCTTAATATTTCAGTATTTTAGAAGAAGAAAAGTTCATATGACGAATGTATAATCAAGTTAACAAGATCTTCAAACTTCAAAATACACTATATTATTTTGAATTGTTACGAGTTGTTCTTTTTAAAAAAAAAAAATAATCTCACAACAAATGTGAAAATATGTGAATATATATGAATAATTTAAAATTTATCATTTACAAAATAAATTTTATAATTAGCAATATGGAATAATCATTTTCATTTTGTCCCTACACTAAGTTAAAATCTAATAACTATAAATAAATAGTAACATTAATTAAAAGTCCTATTATTTATGCAAGTATAAAATTTATTAGAAATACAACTATTGCACATTAACTCTTTAGTTATAACATTATAAATTCTCTTAGTTATTACTAATTATGGCAAACATTATTCACACTCTTTAACATTGTTTAGTTACAATATTATGAATTCTCATAGATATCACATTAATTATTTCTATGTTTCATTTTTTATTGCATTAACTTTTGACCAATAATTTTTCATATTATTATATCATCCCTTTATATGAGGTAACACAGTGTTGTTATTTTTTCTTGGACGAATCATGCTTGGTTGAATATATTGAAAATCGTTTACAAGTATATGAACTATATCTTTGTTGGATGTAAGATAAACATGTGGTTATATTTATGATTTACAAATAGAATACATTCTTCAATTTTAATTTTTAGTTTTTCCGATAAAAAAAGGATATTTTTCTCAGTTAACTATGGATAGTCAGATAGTTATCTTTGATTTATGTACACAATCAATCGAGAAGTCAAATATGAGAGCCAACAACAAGAACGTCAACTATTATGTTATAATAACTTTTAAAATAAAAATTAATATAAAAATTAGTTCTAAAAAATAATATGTAGTTGTTCTTTTCACATGTTTATATGACATCTAAACAGTTTAACGTGGAATAAACGTGCAAAACACATCTGGTTAGATGACACGAAAAATATACAAAAATAGCATTTATAAGGTAATATTACTAAGATACGACTAATTACATGATTGAACCTCATCAAATTTATATAAATATATACATTATTGCATTTAACTAATAAATTGTTTCATTGACCATCTTCATAGGTTCACATAAATAAGATATATATATACAACAAAAAATACTAGTAATTAAATATAATTAGATACATGAGGTGATATATATTCAATTAATTAGGATTTAGGAGTATTGAGTCATGACTACACAAGATTATTCCACTTTTAACAAAAAAGAAAATGAATGGGTACTGTATTTGGTAATTTTTCCATGTTTGGTTAGTTTAAAATATATTTTTTTAGGAAAATAAATTTCTTAAAGTGAGAAGAATGATTTTTCCAATCGAAGTAGGGAAAACAAGTTTCATAAGTGACAATCCAAGTTCATTATATCGTTCCCATCCAATCCCAATTCCTTGACTATCCCGCCATCCCGAACCACTATTCGCTACCCCATCCCACCATCATAGTGTTTTTCTAGATTACATATATATATAAATAGTGTTGGGGATAATATCTTTTTATTTACTTAACAAACACTAGAAAATAAGTTTAAAAAATCCACTTATTTTCCAAAAGTAGTTTTTAGGAAAACATTTTCCTTCATACCAAGCACACTCGTAATGTATAATGATATTCTTAAATAGTGTGAGGTGTTTCACTAGAAAACATGGAATTATCTATGAAATTTATTGATAATCCCTAGATAATCTATCGCTTAATAGCTCTTAAGTTCTAACTAATTGATTTTTCTTATAATTCATCCTTAATTCATAGCATAATGAGATTAACATAATATTTTTGTCATTTAACTATGAAATTTTGTTAAAAATCGTATAACTTTGATCGAAATCAAATAATATCACATCATATTAAAAGCACATTTTTGGACTGGATTATCCCAACAAGGCAACAATAATACTATTACTTCTGGTGAGCCCCATGATTTAATTTGTTTATCAAAGTTTTGCCCCATATATTCACAGTAAGATTTTGGCTCTACTATATTAAGTTACTGATTTTGTAATAAAATGTTAATACAAATATTTTCCTACATGAATATTTGAGATATGAGTTGATGGTGATAGATACTATTGCTATAGATATGCTGATGTGTTAGCAACAAAGTTTGTGACATTTTAATATGTTATGTTGCGCATTAATTATTTCTTTATATAAAAAAACACTGCTCAAGTTGTTGATAATCGAAATCGATCGATTAGGTAAGGTTTCACCTAATAGGGTGAGCCCACTAATAAATATCCAAGGTTAATAAATTTAAAACATTTAATCTCTTAAAAGTTATAACAAATTTATGTGTTTGGTAGGAAGAAAAATAGTTTTTAAAAATATTTTTCAAAAGAATAAGTGATTCTTTTTTTACTTAATATATATTCTTCTTGTTTATTTTTACTTGTCCATTATACTAAAGAGTAAAAATAGTTGTCCAACCTTAATACCTTGTCCAGTTTGGAAAATCAAGAGATAATTTAATTTTTTGTGTCTATTTTACCCCTGTTATTAAATACTAGTACTATTCAATATCTAATATATTTCTCAAAGCATTAAATTTAATATATTCAAAGGATAATGTAGTAATATTACTCCTATTATTTATTGTTGATTAAGATGTGTGCCAAGTCAATAGTAGACAATTATTATTGGACGAAGGAGTTAAGGGCTATAAAATTGAGTGCCACTTGTGAAATGTATTTTCTCTATTCTTCTACTAGAAAAGTCATTTTCTCCTTTCAAATAAGCTTATTTTTCTAAAAATAAAATAAAATACATTTTCTAAAAAAATCGACTAATAAACATGAAGAATTAAAAAATATGTTTTGTTTCACTAAACACACCCGAATAGAGATTGTGTTTTAATTATAATTGGAATTGATACGATGAGCACTAAGGAGGACACTTTTAATAACCAAAAGGGCAATAATTTTTTTCGAAAATTCCAAAAGGGCAACAATTTTTAACGCTGTGTAAATTAAGTTTTCTAAAACGAGGCTCGAATTCCGATGAGCCTTACAAGGCGCATCAGCTTTTTAGCCTTGTAAGGCTCAGCCGCCAATGAGCCTTACAAGGCGCAAGACTGTCAACGCCTTGCAGGCTGTTATTTTTTTAAAAAAAAAAATCATTTTATTAACTTGTTTGTTAAAAGTCTAATAATAATAATATTATTATTGTATTAAATGTTATAAATGTACACCTATAAATTTCATTTTTCTGTTGCTATTTTATGTACTACTACTTATTATTTGTACCTCTTTTTTTAGAATTTAAAAGAACTTTTCATTCTCCAAATATTAATAATGTCCTCTTTAAAAAAAACGTGAGAATTTTCTTTCATGGGTTAACGAACCGACTAATCATGATTTTAGCAAAAACTCATATAATAAATAATTTATCTCTAAAATAAAAATAATGAAAATTAAATTTTGGTCGTTAATATTTTTCTCATAAATTTCCTAATCTTTTCGTGATTGGCCTAGTTTTGTCTCGATATACGTTGATTCATATTAGCTTACAAAATTCAGATTGCATATAAATAAGCAAAATAACATTCAAGTTACCAACCTTGGTCATAAATGCTGGGAGTAGATTTTTCAAATATGACCATGAAATTTGAGTTAGATTTTGAAAATTTCATCTTCAAATAGTTTTAAATTCTGAAAAATTAGATCGTCCTAGTTTTTTGGAACTTCTACTTCAATTTTTTAAAAATAAAATACATATATGAAGTCTGAACACAACTTCAAAACTCAAAATCAAACGTAGAAATTGTTTCTATTCATGCAATGGAAATTGGGATTGTTGTTTCCTAGATCGAAGATCACATTTTCATTTGTTTCTCTATAATGCAATACATCAAAATACATAAGGTATAAAAATATATATCATACGAACAGCTTAAATTCAATTTAATTTTTAGTTTAACCAATATTAGACCTTATAATATTTTTCCATGCTTTAATTAAGGTAAAAATCACAATAGCCACTTTTCAATTCCAATAACGAAAATATATTTATTGTTATAAGATTTTAAGTTTGATAATTAAAACTTTAAGTGACAATTATTATTATTAGACTTTTAACAAACAAGATAATAAAATGAGATTTTTTTTTCTTAAATAACAGCCTGCAAGGCGCTAACAGCTTTGCGCCTTGTAAGGCTCATTGGCGGCTGAGCGTTACAAGGCTAAAAAGTTGTGCCTTGTAAGGCTCATATGAACTTGAGCCTTGTTTTAGAAAATCTAATTTACACGGTGTTAAAATTGTTGCCCTTTTAATTTCATAATTAATTGAATTGCCCTTTTGAAATTTTCGAAAAAAATTGTTGCCCTTTTGGTTCCGGACTCCTTTTAATTCTATTACTAGAATATTCATATCTCATCTTCTTTAATATCTTTCAAAACATAATGAAACATATCAAGTGCCATTTTTTTATTATTAATTTTGGGATCTACTTGGTTTGATTAACATCTTTCGTGGTATGAGAAAAATATTTTCATGTTTTCAAAGATTATTTTTTTTTTGAAAAAATGAGTGCTCCTGAATTGAGGTTGAGAGGTCAAAATTCAGGTCTAGCTTAGATCAAAGTCGAGAGTCAGGGTTAGAAGTTAGATCCGAGGTTTGGACTAATTTTGAGTGAGTTGATCCATATTTAACCCACTTTTAAATAATCGAATAACCAGTTCATTTTAAAATAAATTAATCAAGCAAATAAGCATAAATTTGACATATTTTACCACCCCTGACCAATATGTTTTTCGATTCATTATATCAGTATTTACTAGGTAAGAAAGAACAATTTAATTTTTGTTATGAATGATGATCGAGAACCCGATACTACCAAATCTCTCAAAATGGACTTTTCCCTAAAGAAATTGAATTAGTTATCAACATTTTTGCTTATCTTTTTCTTTTTGATGCATCAGGGTCCTGTGCAGAGACCGAGGATAGTGAGTGGTTCACTCAAACGTCTTCGATAAAATATTATACAATACATATAAGGTATTTTTAATTTTTTTTTTCATGTCTAAATGTAAATTTTGAACTTTTTGAACATAAGATTAGAGGTTCACTACATCAAAAATGATCCTTAGCTGAAATTAATTAGCGGCAAGAGCTTAATTGCCGCTAAATATGTATTTTTAGCAGCAATTAACACTCTTTGTATATGTCCTTAAAGCTTTTTCGTGACATTGGTTCTAATGACACTTAACTAATGTCAGTAAAGATTTTAGCACTCTTTATTAATGTCTATATTTATTACCGCTAAAAATTATTTTTGTTGTAGTGGTTTAATTTGTGTTTGAGCTGTTCAAAATTCACCTTGAGGTCTCAATTTAATTTAATTTTAAGCACACCATTTTATTTTTCAAATTAAAAATGCAGTTGCCATCATTATAACAAAAACACCTCCTAATGACGATAAATATGCACATTAATAAAGAATATTCCGCGTAGACGAGCGAGCAGAGCCAAGGAAAGAGGGAAGCCCGTCATAGAGCAGTCGACTAGAAGTAGAAGACTGCTGGCCTGAGAGAAGGCGGCCTCTCTCGGAAAAGATGGCCCAATTTCTCTTCTTTCTTTTTGATTTCAGCTTTTTTTTTTTTTTTCCAGATTTTACAAGCATTAGTTAACTAGTGAAATTGTCCGCGCTTCGCGCGGTTATGAAAGACGTTAAATTGTTATTATACATTGATATAGACATACAATTGATTTCATAGAGGAAAACGTTTGGTTAATAGTTAGATGACTTCCACAAAGTCATAAGCTATTTTCTTAAATCAAAAGAAAAAACACTTACGACAATAAATTTTTTTTTATATAAAATATAAAACAAAGAGAAATACAAAAAAAATGCAACATTATTTTTATAATCTTAATCATTAAAAAAATAAAAAGAAAACATACAAAATCAATACATAATCTTTCGAGCTCTTGTCTACATCTGCTTTCACAAGTCAATCACTATTCAATAATCTTCTTTTTACTCTTCAAGTCAAATTAATAAATGAATAAAATAAGTACCAAAAACATAACAATTTAAAATGCTAATACAATCATTTCTCCAAAGTCTTACAATATTTCTACTTCTAGGATTATAAAATGAATAATAAATAATGTCATGAATATAACTATTAATTATTTTAGAGGGTATGATAATAAATATTATGGGTGTAATGAAAATAACAATCATTAAGTAATGCGTTAAATAGTGTGAATGAACCGTTAATTGATACATTTATAATTCCACAATAAAAAAATAAAGAAATTGTACTCTATAAGAAAATAGATAGAATTCTTAGCCAAAGATTATAGTAAAGATGAAAAACTCAAAAGACTCAAGACATTATTGTATAACTTTTAGTGTTATTTAAAATTTATAGTGAATGATTTGTAATTGAAAATTTATGGGGGAAAAAACTTATATTTAGGCATTTTTGAGGAAGTAAAAGACCCAAAGAGAGAGATAATTATGTCCAACAAAGGCATAAGTTACTACTATGAACCAAAAGAAATTATAAATTTACAACAATAATTTTTTTTATTTAAAATACAAAATAAAGAGAAATCATAAGAACTAAAATAAAAAATAATTCATCATTCTTACGATCTTAATCATTAAAACATTAAAAAATATGAAATCAATATACAATCTTCCGACCACAAGCCACAATCACCATTCAATAACTTTCATTTTATTCTTTCAAGTCAAATCAAAGCATCCATAATAAGCGACAACTTAAAATGCTAATGTGCTCATTTCAACAAAGTTTTGTAATATCTTTATTTATAGGACTACAATATAGAATAACAAATAGTATCATGAATATGACTATAATTTATGTTAAAGGTTATAATAATAAAAAGTCAAGGGGGTAATGAAAATAAAGACAATTAAGTTTTGCATTAAAGAAAATAAAAAATGATATTTAAGCAATTTGAAATGAGTTTAATATAAAATTTGCATTACATGGAACTCTTGTCAAATTCTTACAATTAAATTCAGGTAATAAAAATTACAACTTACATGTAAATAAAAAAGAATAATTATACTTTTTCTCCAATAATCTTGTGGGAGCCTATTAGAGTGAAATTCGATCCGTTTATCAAATATCAAGGAGAAGATGTACTTTTCCCTTTCAACAAAAAAAACAGCTGCAATAAAATAATCAAATCTCATGTGAGTAAATTTTTAAAGCAATATATGAGTTATATAATGCTTTTTTAAAAAGTTATAGAAAAGATTGTGATTCTTAGCCAAAAAGATAAATAAACTCCACCTAGTTAATCCCTAGCTCTACTACACATATAAATTTGACCATTTCTTTTGTAACTAAATTTTCTAATGCCTCTGTTTATATGACATAATATGGAATACCAAAAGATATATGAACATGACTATTAATAAGAATTAGGAGTTAAGATTATCAAAAGTCATGAGAGTAATGGAAATAAACACAATTAAGTTTTTATATTAAAGAATATGAATAAATTGAGTAATTGATACATTCATTTTTGTACAGTAATAAATTTAAAAAATAGTCAAAAAAATGAGAAAAAGACAAATAGAATCCTTGGCCAAAGAGAGGTGCCACATCACTTTTCTTTTATTTAGCTTTATATTATATATAGATTGTCATTGGATTTTATGTCCCTATAGACTTTAGGAAAATTTACAAAGAGTGCTAATTGCTACTAAAAAATATACTTTCTCTGTCCCTAATTACTTGTCCACATTTCTTTTTTTAGTTGTCTCTAATTTTTTGTCCATTTTGACAAATCAAGAAAGGACAATTTTATTTTTACATATTATACCCTCAATTAATTACTTTTAAAAAGGTAGAATTTCTTGAAAATCTTAAGTTTTAAATTCATCCACTTTATAATTAATAGGGGTAAAATAGTAAACTCACTATGTCAATCATTATTTTCATGTCAATTCAAAAGTAGACAAGTAATTAGAAACAGATAAATATTTAACGACAATTAAACTATGAACGTTAATTGCCGCTTAATATTTTTTTAAGAAGTCCATGTAACATCTTTGATACGATACGTTGACATTTAATTCAATCAGAATATTCTAGCTTCTCTCATCACCAGAATCAAACAGCCACCACCCCAAAAATGAATAAAGAGGCCCAAAAATATATCCAAGATTGAATGACATAAAGTAAGCACAAGAATACCTAAAAGTACATAAATTCCGTATCAATTCAAATATTTTGACGTTGGTTATGGTTCCTAAGATTTTTTTTTCTGAACAAACAAAGATTATGTCTAATGAATTTAGCTTTTTGCACTACGATCTAAATTCCAAGAATTAGCTTCTCTAGAATATGTCCAAATAAATTAGTGGAATCAAGAATTTTGCTGCCAGATCAATACCTTTCAAATTTTGTAGCTTCAACAAAATATTAAAATAACACTTTTATTAAACTTGATGGAAACAAATTTAATTTTTTGTAACTTAATAGATTTCCATGGTAGTTGACAATTAATATCATGGATTAGGTTGGTAATGTGGGTGATTTTGTCATGCCATTTTATTATATTTTATTTTCTTGGGGTTCAAAAGGAAATATCTTGTAAAATATTTTGTTATACTATTTGAGTAATGAATATAAAATAAGTTTACCACTAACAAAATATCTAAATAGAATTTAAGATCTTTTTGCACACCTTCTCCATAGGCCATAAAGAGATTAAAAAAAAACATGCTCACTCAATCATATTTATAATTTTATATGACAAATTTTGTCCAGCACATATTATTAGAAAAAAATAATTTGTGAATGTTTCAAATTCTTGAAACTCATGATCAATTTTTTAAGATGAAATGTTAAATTATTTGGGATATTTTCAAATAAAAATGTTTTAATATAATATTGGGAAAATTGTAGCAACGCATATAAATAGTTAATATTATATTGAAATTTAATTTAAATGATGAGTTCTAAGTGGAGAAGTTGGTCCAGGAACTTTTTTAATTAAATAATTAAATAAAACATCACTTTGATATGTCCCAAAATCTGAAGTCTTTACAAATTAATTAATAATTTAAAACAAATCAAGTAGTACTATGGTTATATCTATCTGTACTTCATTAAAGAAAAGAAAAATAAGAAAAAAGAACATCCAAAATACTAGTCAATAATGCCCAAAATAATTGTGAAACTAATGATGTGTGATGAGTCTGTATGCAAATACAACGCACGAAAGAGACAAAATGATATGGAAAACAAATATTATGATTTGATTAGGTAATGAACGGTAGAATAAGCTACCACAAAATATTTTATTGTGGAACATATACAGGTAATACGTATTTCATTTGAACCTACTAAAAAAATCACTATTTTCTCACTCAAAAATATTTAGTGACTATACTAAAAAATGTTCAGTGATTATTTCTATTGATTAGATCAATAAAAAAAGAAAAAAGAATAAAGTTTTCATATGAAATAATTACGAAATTTCTCACTATTTTAATGAGAATTGTTTTTCGATGGAAAGTCATTCAATAAAACAAAATTTCCACTAATTTACCGTGGGAAAAACTTGTTTCTAGTAGTGTGGAAATTATGTTAGCTTATCATGTGTTTGGTATGAAGAAATATATTTCCCTCAAAAAAAATGTTTTACTATTGTATTGTATTATATTGTTAGTTTAAATGTCATGTTTGTTTTGACTGTTACTTATGTTATATGGTATCGATCATATCGTTTAAATTCATCGTTATATAACAACAAAAAGACCCATTTTATGTAACGACAAATTTGGTGTGATAGTGTCATTACCTTAATATTTTCTTCTCATTTTGTCTTTATTTATTATTTAATAAACACATTTCATCTTTTATCCTATCTTTTCATAGTAGCTCTATTCCGTATCCTACTTTTCTTGTAGATTTATCATTCAAATTATGGATGTGTAACATTATATAACGACGGAAAGCAATACAATATATTCAAACAATATATTTATTAAAATAATATATTAAAACAATGCAGTATGATACAATACCACATAATACAAAAAGATATACATGAACTGTTTGAGAAAAAACATAAGCGCGAAGAAATTTGTTTTTTTATTTCTAATGGATTCTTTTTTTTTCTTTAATGTTTAATTATCAGAAATAATTTATGTTCTAAAAATGTACTGTACATGCCATACATATCTCTAAAATTAAATTAAAATTATTGAGAGAACCACTTGGAAAGTGATGATTGGAATATGAGTGTGCATGCAAAGACAATATAATAATCAAAGAGATAAAGAAAAGGAGAGAGGAAAACAATTATATTTAAAAGAGAAAAAAAGAAGTTGGATGATGAAAATTTTGAACCACATATATCTATCCATATTTTTTTTTTAGAGTTCTCAAGTTCGAAATCCTTTGTTGGTAAAAAAAAAAACGTTTGCTTTGGTTCAGTTCATCGCACCGAGCTTACTAAGTGCAGATTATCTCTCCTATGTAATTTGTGAGTTATTACATAAAACAAGACTTTACTCTGTACGCACCCAAAAAATAGCCGCTGGCATGGAGATTTCCTTTAGCATAAAATAAAAATAAAAATAATATTTCTATATATGTATTTATCTCTTAATGTAAAAGTAATTGAATCACCCTCACACCTGAAAACTATTTAAATAATGAATTGAGTGCTTCACTAGTCCTTTTTTGCATGGAAAAATTTGTAAGGTGGGAAGCCACCAAATAAGGCATTGGAATCTTAGGCCAAACGCACCAACTTTTTTTACAATGGATTTTGTCTCCCCAAGTGCACTAATGCTTCACTTATCTGGAATACTCTTCTTTCTTTCTTCTCCAATAATATTCCAATGAATTATGTTTCAATCATAAAGTGATATATATACACACACTTCATTTCTCCAATAGTTCATAAATCATATCAAGCAACTACGTCATATCAAATCAACTTCATCATATTTTTTTAAAACTAGTTTTAATATATAGGTGTTTATCGCGTCAATCAATTAAGTATAAAAAAAACAAAATAAATAATATAGATACTAATGTTAAAATATAAGGGATCGTTGATAAAGTGTATTAGCAAAAATAATGCATGCATTAATTATATGTATTAACAAAGTTCATTTGTATAAACAAAAACTAATGTTACTGTTAATTATAAGGTAGAAGGTTTGCATATATTTGTATTCATTAATCTTGGGGATCGTTTGGTATAAACATTGATATCGTAGGGATTTGTAATATCCCGAAAATTTCTTAGTTTAAGACTCGAGTCATTCTTTATTTGTGAATAAGATTGTACCGAGTGATTCTAAATTATTATTTTTTAGGTGTTAAGGTCACTAGATGTAGCACCTCAGATTTCAAAATAAAATAAAAATAGAACTAAAGAGAAATTCGTTCAAGTCACCCATCACTTTTTAGGTTTAGGTCAACTTCAATCGACCATATCTTTTAGCACATAAGGAGTTAGGTGGCCAATGACCTACAAATTGAAGGTCTTTATGTCCTCTTTCCAATGCCACCAAGTTTGTTAATTTCGAGCTCGAAGTAAAAAGTTATGCCCGTTTTAGTTAAGCCTCTCTATTTAAGACATCTTATACGTTTGTAGAAGGGTATTTTGGTCTTTTACTTTTTCCTACTAAGCCTAACCATGTTTTCCTTACCCAATTAAGGGTCTAATCAGATGCTAAGTTACTTTTCCATGTTCCTAAACACTTAGAAAAATAAGAGAAGGGTTCAAGAGGAGGAAGAGCTAGGTTTAGAGCGTTCGTCAATATCCCATTGATTTTCGTCAAGAACATTGTTCTTTCCAAGTATGTAAGGCTTCCACAGTGATGGACTTGTTCGTCTTCATGCCATACATCTAATTGATCCGTAAAATTATTTTATCTAAAGGATTCTTGCACAATTCTTGATTTTGGTTCAATTCTTTAACAATGGAGGTCGTGAATTCTTTCATATTGAGGATCGTTGGTAAGAGTCATGTTTTGAGGAGGTTTGTATGAGAAATTTTATGAATTTATGTTTGGTTTGAGAATCAAGAATATTTTAGGAGGAATCATTCAATTCTAAACGAGTTAGGATCCTAAATTGAGAAGAAATATTCATCGATTTTCTGGGTAGGGGGCTGGGGCGGTGTGCCACCCATAGCGCCAACCGCCAAGGCTGAACTTTAGTAGTTCAGGCCTTGGCGTGACGCGCCAGCAGTACGCCAAGGCCTACCTTCTGAAGTTCAGGCCCTGGGGCGACGCGCTAGCAGTATGCCAGGGTTGCCTGATCCTTTTTCTTTCCGTGCTTCTTTCCGAATGTGTTCCTTTGAATCGTGGCTACGTTCTCTTCTTTGTATTAGATCCTAAAGGCTCCATTAATCCTTGAGAGATCCTACATGTCCTAATCACATGTCTTAATTTACATTCCAAACTAAAGTGAGTTTAAGAGAAAAGTTCAAGAACTTTTATTAAGTTGATTTTGAGTTCTTGTGTTCCTGTTTTTTTTAAACTCTATTCCTAATTATTGAATTGATATACGTTATGCATTGAGATTCTTGAGTTGATTCATTCATGTCTATATTTTAGCATGAACCATATGAATTGAGAATTCTTGAGATGAGTGTATCGTTGAGTTCTTGAGTTTTCTCTATCGTCATTGAGATCCTTGAGTTGATTTGTTCATGTCTATATTCTAGCATGAACCCTATTTTGAGTTATAAATCTTGAGAATCTTTTAAAGCCAATATTTGTGTTTTAAACTGAATTTTGAGGAAAGTTTAAAGAGACATTTTGAGTAAAGTTTAAGGGAACTAAGTATTCCCAAATGTTTCATTTTTATATAAAGAAAGAGTATTATTTTGAGAACATAGAAACTATGACTTCTAAACGAGTTTATGAGTTCAGAGATATTTCAGAGCAGTTACCTCTTTTATGAGGATAGTTTGAGCAATTATCTCAAACCAAAGAAATATCATGTTTTATACATTTGAGCACTAGTATATATTTATTGTGAGTAGTATTGAGCACTGATATGGGGATGAGTTCAGACAACTCACATTCCTCATAAACTATGTAGCCAACATGGGTAAAGAATCATACTTTTTAGATGAATCCTTAATGCCTCCGGAGATAGCTTAGTGGATCCACTTAGTAGAGGTGTTCTATATCCTGACAAGGTATATGACAGTTCTGGCAGCGTGGATGAGACGTTGTATCATCACGTATCTCATAGTGATGGTTGTCGGTTAGAGAATCTCCCAAATAGAGTTAAAAATGTATTTTTATTATATCACTTAACATGTTGAGTTCAGAAATGAGTAAGTATCTTTGTAAAGTTTTAATGATTTTATTTCCTTACTTCCTTACATTCAGTTGAGTATATATCTATATCTACTACATTTCTTTCATCTAGTAAATTATTATTCAACTATATTATATACTCGTACATTCAATGTACTGATGTCATTCGACCTGCATCTTTTAATGATGCAGATATAGGTTCTTAGAATCCTCAAGAAGAGTCTGTTGAGATCACTTTGTCTGCTCGCCAACTTTTGAGTAAGACCTCCTTGCTTCTTGAAAACTCCAGTTTTATGAGTTGTTAGTATTAGTAACATTTTGAGTAGTCGTGATAGATAGACAGTTTTAGAGAGACACTTGTCTATATACAGTAGAGGCTTTATAGATAGACAGTTTTAGAGAGTCCTTCAGTTTTCAGATGTATTATTTATAAGCTTATGTTTCATACTCATTATATCCAGTAAACTATTTTTAAACGTTTCTTTCAATTTGATGCTTATGTATACTTGCGCTAGTCTTTCACTTGTAGTTAGCCAGGATGAGGGTTCGTTTGGGGATCAACAATGGTTCTCGAGTGCCGACGATGTCCAGGGTGTAGGCTCGAATCGTGACAAACTTGGTATCAGGGCATAGAGTTCAAGTGTCCTAGGGTGTCTATGAAGACGTGTCAATAGGATCTTATTTATGGTTGTGAGGGCCCCACTGATTTAGTAAACTTCTGATTTACTATAGAATGTGCCTCAATTGCACTAGTTCTTATCCAATACAAGCTCTAACATAAAGCATGAAACTTTTCTATAACCCATGTCTGTCCAGGGACATTTTTGGTGATACACGTCTACGACCAGAGGTCGCAACCTTTTCCACGCCTAGCATGGTGGGCTTACTCCTCATTCACTTCAGATAATGGATCTATATTTTTAGCATCTATCAAAAGTTCTCATTTTTCATAAATGGAAGACAATCATGCATGTGCGCATATCAAATTATGATAGTTTTAGTACCTCATTCCATGTTCATGAGCATTATTCAATCACTTATCTTCTTTCAGACATATTATGCTCCTCTAAGACATTCACTTTAGGGAATTTAGCGATTTCAATGGAATAGATTTCATGACTAATTTCATCAAAAGCACATTATTTTGCTTTAGTCATCATTACATCATCGATATAGTGCATTAAGACTAAAATTCAATGTCTTATCCATGTAAAAGCGTTTTAGGCCATAAATCGTTAGGACTTAAACTCAACATCTTATCATCATGGTGCATTGAGACTTTTAACCCGATGTCTTATACTTTTGGTGCGATAGGACTTGAATTTACCGTCTTATCAGTCATCATTACATCATCGATATAATGCATTAAGACTAAAATTCAATGTCTTATCCATGTAAAAGCGTTTTAGGCCATAAATCGTTAGGACTTAAACCCAACATCTTATCATCATGGTGCATTGAGACTTTTAACCCGATGTCTTATACTTTTGGTGCGATAGGACTTGAATTTACCGTCTTATCCTTGACCAATGACTAATGACAACTGAGCTCTTAGGTAAAGAACACATTACTTGAACGGACCTTTATTAGCTCAAACCTTCTCTCTCACCTCAAACACATTAACTTCTCAAATTTAAAACTACGACAAAAAGATGTGTGAAGTAATACAAACTTAAATCGGGCATATGAATCGGGCATATCAGCTCAAGTTAGAAATCTCAATTGGACAGAAACTCGTGTTGATAACGTGTTATGAAACTATACAAAACAATAAGAAGAATAAACTAGAGAGAAAAGAGAAGACTTCTTATTCCTCTTGAATGATATTTAGGGATTCACAGATCAGATTTACAATGAAGGAAAACCCTTTTATTTATAGGGGAAACCTAACTTGGTCCCCAAGTAGAATTCCTAACCATTCCCTAAAAGGACTCCACATAATAGACATTCACTATAATACAAATATGTTTATAATGGGATGTACTTTTCATTGTAAATTAACCAATGAAAAGTTAAAGAATAAATATTAATATTATTGTCATTCCTAATAGTGAATATTTTTTTTTGTTTGCACTAGTATTGATTTGGGTTGTATGATAAGGTATAACTTACATAAATCCCATAGTGTAAAGAGTAAATTACATCTTATCCCTACTTTTTTTTAATTACAATAATCCCTTAAAGTTTGTACCTTCTAGATACATAAGTCACCATCCGGATACATTAATTCACCATTCGGATACATTAATTCTAATACAAGAAAAATCTTTCTGTTGTGCTAAAAAGGGAATAAAATCTGAAAATTATTTAAATCCCATAAATTACGCTTATGTTTCTTCTTACTCTCAATCATACAGAGACAAACAAAATTTCAAATTGCTCCACCTGTTCAACGAAGAAACCTTTCAGATTTGATTCTAAAACTTTTGTCAAAATTTTGGGTAAGCGAGGTGAGTTATGAAGGATACAAAAGTGATGGAATTGTTGTTGGACAAATGATATTCTTTTGAATCTTAAAGTTCATCGAAGATCCTTTCAATTTTGATTCAAGATTATCAAAAATTTTGAGATTCAAGATTCTTTCTTCTCCTAGTTTAGCGAAGATCCTTTCAATTTTGATTCAAATTTTTTGAAATTTTTGAGATTCAAAATTCTTCTCCTAGTTTATAAAAGATCCTTTCAATTTTGATTCAAAATTGTCGAAAAATTTGAGAAGATACATCATGAATATCTTTGCTACTTAGCATTTTACTATTTATGTATCTTGTTTAAATTGATAAGTATTGTATTTATACTAGATACATTAAATAAATAATTGTTGCCCATAAGATGTTTGATTTGAGATCGATACATTACTATGTGGTAGTTGCTATGTAATTGATACATTTAGTATAAATTTAAATTTACGTATCATATCTAAAAAAATAGTGCATGATACATTACTATTTATGTATCTCGTTTAAATTGATAACTATTGTTTTTATACTAGATACATTAAATAAGTAACTGTTGCCCATAAGATGTTAGATTTGAGATCGATACATTACCGTGTGGTAGTTGCTATGTAATTGATACATTTAGTATAAATTTGAATTTACATATCATATCTAAAAAATTAGTGCATGATACATTACTAATTATGTATATCGTTTAAATTGATAAGTATTGTATTGTTTGCCTTGAAAGATATGTATAACTTACATAATGCATTATTTTGTAGTTGATAATAGTGTATCTGATAAAATAAGGTTGTGAAAGAAGGATGTATGTAGGTTGAAATAAAGTGTATCTTTAAATGTATCACAATAAATAAGAATTAAGTTTATCAATTAGATACATGAACAAACACAATTCATTAAAGAAATTTGATTATGAAAAGCACTAGAGAAAAGAGGAAAATATTAGACTGTATGAAATTTTGGCGAAATTGAAACTAATATTATTATGAGACAATGGGAAGATTAAATAATAATACAAGAACCTAATCAGTTTCAATGAATGATTAGTTGTTAAAGTCCATAACCAACTCAAATTATGGAAAATTTTTAAATATTATATTAATTATTACCAAATAATAATTACTACTATTACTTCTTCTTGTTTTCTTTCTAATTTACGTCTTAGTGTTGAAAATTTGAAGTTCACTTATTTTATTTTATTATAAATTTTGGAGTATTTTTTAAAATAGGTAAAAGACTCATAAATATCCTTTTTAAACTTTGTTGTCTAAAAATATCCTTAACCTACAGAAAAGAGACTGATTTTGAATTTCAAACGTGAATGAGAAAATAACTACCAAAATTCTGTGACTAAAAATAAGGAAAAATTTGTGAAGTGAAATAAGGAAGTGATAAATGTTGGTTTTGGGAGTTAGGATTTATGTATCCAGCGTTTGGGGGTTTGAGAGTAAAATAAGGGAATGTGGAAAATTTTAGAATTGGTAGAGAATAATGGGAATTATGGGGGAAAAGGGTGTGTATATAGGTAATTTATCCTATAAGGTAACTATAATATGTATCTATGGGCAATAAACTTATTAGACCATTCAAAATTCTAAGCCTAAACATGAAATAATAGTTAAAAGGCAAAAATTATGAAAATGTTTAAGAAATATTTATAAATTACATAAAATATTTATAAAAATTGTATACATATAATGTCATAATATTTTGGTTCGATTTGACTTTTTTTAGTTAAAACGAAATCAAATCAAATCAATTATGTCAAGTTCCTTTTGGCATGTTTGATTAATATTATAAAATTAACTTATTTTGAAAAGTATTTTTTTAAAAAAATGCTTTAACTGAGATATAATTTGTATTTGACTAAAAAATTTAAAAATACATTTTTGTACAACAATCATTGTTTGACCAAACTTTAAAAAGTGTTTATCGATGTATTTTTCTTTCTCGCAAGTGCTTTTTAAAATAAATATTTGTAAGGAAAAGCTACTCTCATTAGCATTTAAAAAAAACTTCTTCTGATATTTTTCAAAGACACTTATTTTCTTCCAAAAACTTTATCAAAAGCCTTATCATATTATTTTTAAAAAATAAGCATTTTTTGTCAAATAAACAAAATTGTAAGAACAAACTAATTAGAGGACACGTTGGTGTATTGGACCTAATTAAATCATCAATATATATCACCTATGATAGACCTAAACTACTTTTTAGAGGTATTTTTTATTTTGATGTAGGGGGTGTTTGTTATAATTGGAGTCTACCACTTTACTTTTGGGAATATTATTTAGAATGATTTAAGTTACAAGTAGTTATTAATGTAAAAAATGTATATAACAATAAGGTATAAAACATAACTATTTTGGTCAAGTAATCTTTTTGTAAAAAATGATGTCACCATAATTTTTGTTATTATAAACTTAAAAGAGGAATAGAGAATATTCAATTTGGCATGCAAAAGTAACTTTTTCATAATCAGACATTAGCGATCAATTAAAGTCGTCTTATATTCAAGATTACTCTTTAATCCTTGTCGTTATGCTATGAAAAGAGAAAGAGAAAAAAACAAAAACAAAAAAAAAATAAAGAAAAAAAGAATCTCTAATTTTTTTTAATTATCTCTGATTATGATTTTTGTAGCTAGATTCCACTTGACATCATGTGAATTTCTTTTATAAATTAAATCAAATTCTCCACTTTTGGCTATAATAAGAATTAAATGTAAACCATTTTCTCATGTCCAAAACTTTAATATATACAGAAGACTTAAATTCCTTTTCAATTACTTCTTTTGTATAGTTGTTCTACTTTCTGAAAAATAGTGGTTTTCAAATTGTTATATTTTGTACTCGAAATGGAAAAAAATAACCATTTTTTCAAAATATTAAGTTTCTCTATTTTTTTTTTTCTATTAAGAATAAGATACTTCCAACATTAACGCACCGTTCTTTCAGATGCCTTGACAAAATGGAGTATTACAAATGAGGAGTTGTTTATTTTTGCACAGGTTGACCTACCATCGATAGCCATCGGACCTTACAAACTTGATCTCATACAAATGGAGTCCCTAAGGCATAAGCAGAGGAAGAATTATTTTGAATAGAACTGATTTTGCAAATTTGTGCAAAACTTGTATAGTTTTTGTCAGAACTTTAATTTTTGCAAAGCAACTACTGGAACAATGGGTCGAGCTTAAGCTTTTCTTAGCTTTATTTAGAGGTCTCACCACCATATGGTGATAATTTAAAATAAAATAAAAATAGTCTTGGTTAGAATGGCTCTTTAACGTAAATGAATTATATCGATGTTTTGTAACAACTTTCCAAGTCATTACAAGAAATTAAGTTTTTTTGTGACGATGTTTTGTGATAACTTTCCAAGTCATTACAAGATATTAAGTTTTTTTTGTGATGATGTTTTGTGATAACATTCTATATCACTATAAGAAATTAGATTTTTGTGGTGATGTTTTGTGACTACTACTTAAATCACTACAAGAAATTTGGTTGTCGGTAACTGCCAATATTTTGTGACAATTCTATTAAATTACTAAAAACAATAAGGTTTTTTGTGATGATGTTTTGTGACAACTTCATAAATCACTATAAGAAATTAGATTTTCTCTAACGATGTGACAACTTCCTAAATCACTATAAGAAATTAGGTTTTACGTGACGATGTTTTGTGACAACTTCGTAAATCACTACAAGAAATTGAATTTTCTCTGATGATGCAACAACTTCCTAAATCACTACAAAAAAATAGGTTTTATGTGACGATATTTTGTAACAAAATTTGGCTGAAAATTATTTGTGACAATTTATTCATAAATATTTACCCTCTTCTTCCTCATTGCATTATCAAATTATAAGTTTTATTTTTTTTTATTTTCAACTTCCTTTTAATTAATTTCTTTGACATATAATATTGTATTATTTATACTTCATAATTTAAGATCGTTTGGTGGAGTGCAATATTGCGGTCTTTCATCCGTACGTTATAATCCTATGAGGTTATGACGTAAAGAAATTAAGATGGAAAACTGATAAGTAATTAAAATAACAGAAATATTGTATCATAATGGTATTTTTGATCTTGTGCGACTACTTCATTTAAAAACTCAAATTATTAAATATATCATACTTTATTACTTAATTATACTTTTAAAACACTTCATTATGATTTTTAAATGGGCAAAACACATAAAATTTCGTTTTGATAACGGATAATGGTGAGAGTCGAATCTAAAATCTTTGTTTAATCAATCTTATATTGAAAGAAGAATAATCTTGATTTTTCTGTTTCGGATGTGAAGGCTTAGGCTTCTATTTTTTTTCTTGGGTTTCTTTATTCGCCCTGAGTTAGAAAATTATACTTAAAACAAAAGCTATCTCAAAAAGTCACTCAACTATGAGAATTTATATAGCAAAGTCATTAAATTTTATTTTGCATCAATAAAATCACTTCATTTAAGGCTTTTATCTGCAAAAATCACTTAGGTAAATTTATCATAAAATCACTCAACTAGATTATCCACCTTCGAATTGGTGCACAACGTTTTTCTTCTCTATAAGGAGATGTTATGTTGTTATTATAACAAAAAAAAAACAATAACTTTAACAACATATTCTAAATAAAACTAAACACGTAATTGGTTCCCAAGTCAAAATCATGCAAATGGAAAATCCTAGAATTCTTCACAGACGTAATTCTCATATTAATTTCCCCTAAAGTGTGACCATTTTTCTTGTGGAAATTGAATAAATTTTCAGCCAAAATGACTTTTATAGAAGTATTTAATTTAATTAGTATACTGTTAAAATCTCACGAGAACTATACAAATGAGGAAAGGCTGAAATATTGATAATGCGTAAAATCTCACCATTAGATTTTGTTTATTTCTGAGGTCCATAATTACATGACATAAAAAAATAACTTATTTTGTCATATTAGATTATTTTTTTAAAACATAAGTTTAGTTGAGTGATTTTGAAAGATAAATGTTTTAAGTGATTTTATTGATACAAAACAAAGTTCAATAATTCTGCTACATAATTTTCTCATACTTGAGTGAACTTTTGAGTTATTAACTCCTTAAACAAACTAAATAATTAAAATGTTACTCCTAATGCTTTTCAAAATGTCTTTCTAGGTATGGCACCGGCACATCCATTAAAAATTTGGTTAATTGCAGTAATTAAAAGTTATTTTAAAAGAGTAAAGGATCCGGGATCGTAATATCAAATAAGTAGGTATATTACTCGTTCAACGAGCCTTTATTTCTCTTTTTGGGATCAAAGATGTGGCATTAATTTCCCTATTTGTATTTAATCAAGTTTCATCGTCCTTCTTATAATAAGCCTAAAAAATGTCATCAAAGCTCTCTTCCTATCCAACCTTATACATTGATCATAAGAAGAAGTTGCCTTTCTAACCTTATATGATTGCATGAAATTATGCATAGATATACAATATGTAATCAATTTGAGAAAGTTGATGCCTTTCAAATCATGTACATGATAAAGGAAAAAGTATTTTAATTTTCCTACGTTTTTCCAAGCTTATGTACCAAAAAAGTGGCAAAAAGAACCAAATATTGTGCCTTCATCCTTCTTCCAAGAAGACAAATAAATAAAGGGGAAGAGATATACTTCTTCAAGGCAAGAAATCAAGTAACTACCCATCTTACCTATTGCTTTCTTGTCTTTTCCTTCTGTTTTTTTATTGAACAACCATCTATGTCTATTAGCTTTTCCTCTAAAGGAAAAATAAAACAAAATTAAAGTTATGAAATAGAAAGAAAGAAAAAAAAAAGAAAAGCCTACATGCCTCAATAGAAATTATAATAATGACCTTTCACAACTAGGTCTAGTTGAAAGAGCCACTATCTATGACACCTCTTTGACCAAGAATGATAAACATTGCCTATAGTATGTACTCTTATTGTCTTTACATAGAATAGAGGAGGCAATTTATCTTTATTGAAAAATTTCTAATTTCATACTACTTTATAGTGTATCTTGTACATTTTTTATTATACCAAAACATAAGTTTATGAGAATTAGTAGAGTAAATTCAAGGGTTACAATCATTAGAAACCGCCATTTAGCTAAATGTAGGATGCAATTTTTTTTATCTCTTAATAAAATTATATTAGTACTCAATACTTGGAAAATGGCAAAGATTTTGTATAGTCTATATTTACATTAAAATGGAAATCCCTTGACCTAAAAAGTTAAATTATTAAAAATGACCATTTAATTATATTATACTAAATACCATACTTATTTTGTAACTAATTAAATACAGAATTACTTAAATGCCCCTCTTGTTAATCTAAATATCATCCCTCGATTTCTTTTGAATCGAGCATGTCGCATAGGGCTTGCCTAGTGCGGTTTACATCCCTTGAGTGATTTGCAGGCTATTATACAGTGGAAGAGTTTACTGGCACAAAGTGCTCACCACACATAGTTCTCACCCAAAGAGTAGAAGTTGTGGTAGAGGTTATAGCAGTTACAGGTTATCCTGAATTCCAACAGAAAAAAAAGCTAACGCTTAAATAACCTACGTACATACCTTTTATTAAGGGTCACAATCATTTAGATGAATAACCCCTTTTTAATGCACTGTTAAAAGTTACAATGAGTTCTTGAGCAATTGTTCAAACGTCTTTGGATTTAGCAACTTTCGTGTGGGGATTAAATTTGAATTTTAGAAAAAAAATCCCACGTTTAAATTTTAAAAGGGTCGAATATTCTATAGACAATTGATAAACTTCCCTTAGTGTCTGATTTGTTCTGTATTCTCTTCTTTTTTTACTAGTCTTCGGTGGGAGAACCAACTAACTACTATCACATAGATCATTACACAATAAAAAATAAACAGATTTTAAATACCAAAACATGTTTTTTATAAAATCAAAACAAAATCATCAAACATTACAGAAGTAACCTTCTAGAAACTGAAAACCGTGTACCAAAACATCTACTAATCTAGAATATGAGGATGCATCCCCAAAAGAAAAGAAAAAAATCTTAATTCGAAAAATGGACCAGGCAGAAGAATTCATAGCAACTCAAATGAAGCAGCTCAAATAAAGCAGCTCACCCTCAAATTCGGGATATGTTGGAATCACAATAGAGGTCGTGATGCAGCCGTCGAAATATGTCATGTTCTTTTCACGATTCAATTCATCAGGCCATGCGGACACCTACTCTAACACCTAGATAGAAGAACCCCTGATCTCAAAGTGAAACATAAATATGAAAGTAAGTCAAACTGTAAATTAAACCCCTTATTAAAATACAAAAATACCCAACTTAGAGAATCAGCAATCTCGGCTAATTGATCCTGGGAAAAAGAACCCTTAACTTGTGGGGGAAATTAAAAGAATTTACATTTTTGAGAATTCAGCTCCACTGACCTCACTATAGTGGCAATCATCATAGAGGAAATACTCATGCTATAGCGGAATGTCTTCAACACAGATCAATTTCAAATCATTATTTTTTATCGTGCCCACCCCAATTTTTGATTGGCCACGTATTACGAAGAAATTTAGAATTCCACACACGGTGCCTCTTAATTAATGACAGATAGAATCGTTACAATAGATATCAATGCATTTACATAGTCTCTAAGGACATATACCAATTGGAACTTTTTTAGTTCCAACTTTCATTGCTTGTCCCCTTCAGCCGTGACAACAACATCTAACTTACTTCGTTGAGATACCAACTGAAATTCAGACATACTAATTGGACTAAATCCATACCACAAGTGACAAATCGCATGAAAGGAGTTAAAAGTGAGACAAGTTACTAGAATACTTAATAGCTTCCCTGAAGATTGAATGTGGATAGCAACACACTAATCCTCAAGACTCTATTTGATATTTTCTCTTGTACTGAGAGATCGGTAATCTGGATCTGATACCAAATTGTCACGATCCAATCTATCGAGTCATGCGGACACCTATTCTAACACCTTGATAGGAGAATCCTTGCCTCCAAACTGGATTATGAAATGCGGAAGTAAACCAAACTATAAATTGAACTCCTTACTTAAATATGAAAATTCCCAACTTAGATAAAATATAGTACTAAGAAACACCATTGATCCTGCAACTAATTTATGCCAAGTGGCATAACAAGAGTAGTATCAGTAAAAATGACAGGTATTGATAGGCATATCACTCAGCTTGAATCCACCATATAATTTCATGTAAATGATCAGAAGAAAACATAAGACTTAAACTATACACCTAGATCCTTTGGCCACACCCTTACTATCGATTAGTATCACATTTGAATTCGCACACTCTATCCCTTAGTCACCCATTTCATTCTGATGTCAACTCCTCTATCAAGGTCATTCCCTCCTTCTACTCGATCATAGCCTAACTTTTTATCACACGAAGACTTTTCAAAACCATTCATTCTACTAACATTAGAATTTCCCTACTGATTCCATTCCTAAATTAAAATCTACCACTTACTCTATCAACCGGCCTGCTACCCCTTTCTAAGAATTCTTTTTAACACCTGACTTTTGATCCATTTAGTGGATTGCCGACAAAAGTCTTACTCATTCCTCTTGACTTAACCCACACATGACCCAACAACCCCCCTCCCCCCACCACAAAGTAATTCAGACTATTCAAGGATTTCTGAAACATTATCTAAGGTCTTTAACATGCAATTTTGATTCACATAAGAATCATCCTACCATTTAAATATACCAATTCATCCATTTATGGACCAATATGTATAAATACAACATAATATTCTTGCAAATACAACTCTTCGATCGCAATTGAAACTACACCAACTAAACTCACCCGAATCCCTGAGGTCTCAACCAGAACCATCTTTCCTAAATCATCTTACAAATCTACTGTAAATCACGAATTTAAATTTGCTAACTCAAAATATTGACTTTGATTAATTTTTATTTTTCACAGTTCTAGTTTAGGTTCAAACGTTCTGAAATGCATATGAGCACCTCAAAACCCATATCACTATTAATAATCGAAAGAAATATACATCTAACAAACCTATGGAAAGTCTCAAATAGAAGAAAGAGATTCTAAATCTCGAAACGACAAATCGTTACAACTACTAGCTTCCTGAGTCAAGAAGAGAAGATCAAATACTTTTGTATTCGAGCCACTCTTACATTGTATAAGGTCAGCGTGGGGGGGGGGGGGGGGGGGGGGGGGGGGGGGGGGGGGGGGGGGGGGGGGGG